>VWYP01026241.1:154264-295811 GCA_013400435.1 Pycnonotus jocosus | reverse complement strand
TTCCCTTCCCTTCCCTTCCCTTCCCTTCCCTTCCCTTCCCTTATAAAAGGAGCTTCTCATAAATGTCTGTACTGCATCTGCCTTCAAAACTCATCCCCACCAAAATACTTATGAAACCAGTGACAGCGTTTAAGTTGTAGTCTGGCATTATCTTACCAGCTAAGTAAACCTCACAGCCAGCTGTTACTAAAATCCATGTTTTTCCTTCAGTCCCCTCTACACTCACTTGTATTCCCACTCTGTCTCCTGTGCCATCACTTTTACTTGTCTGATCATGTAGTGAGATGTTTAAGGAAGCTAAATTGGCTTTCTTTAAAAGCATCTCTCTGCCTGTTCACTTTCACAGATTGGGAGCAGATGAGTTTCAGTATCAAAGCAAGGGAAGATGATTCACAGGGCAGAAGTGGGAGCAGCTTTACCTTTCTTTGTCAGCATTTAACTTTTAGAAGATTGTAGCCATGACTGCAGCTATAAACAGTGAATATGCTGAGAACGCTGCTCACCACATTGATCTCTGCTGGCTTGCTATCTGCCTGGGCTCTCATGTCTGTAACCACCCTATTTCCTTTCTTTTCTACTGGGTTATAAGCCTTTTGTTCAGAGGCTGCCTATCTGTACTGTATTTGTAAACCACAACTTCTGCAACTTCAAAACTTTTTGCTGTGATGTTTATCATACCTTAGAATTTTTCCTTAACAGGTGTCAGACATTATTATTTCTTCTAATTTGGGAAGGAGGACACAGCCACATAACTGTTTGCCAACATTCTTGTGAAAAAGACTTATTATTACAACATCTCCTCTACATAACATAAATAAATATTGGGGATAAAAAAAATTTACTTAATGAGATGGAGTTTGAGGCCTGGAATTTGAGGGCATAACATAAATAAATATTGGAGATAAGAAAAATTTACTTACTTAATGAGATGGAATTTGAGAGTTGGACACAGCTGTGTTGGGTATATGAAAACAAAAATGTCACCAAGCTAGTCGAGGAAAGAACAGTGAGGAGAATGTATGCACTGGTTGATCTTGATCACATTTGTTTGGCTTTTGCAGGGATTGTTACCAGTTATTGCACCACAATACATTGCCTTGCAAGTATATGGTACATAGGAGAACTTTAAAATTGAATTTATGAAGACTGAATTTATGAAGATAATTGAACAACTATGAATTTATGAAGAATATTGTGAAGATGGACACTATGGTTTGGGAGACTGGTACTAGGACGTGAAGGCTTCTACATAATTGTTTTGAATATAGCTAAGGGATTTTTATGGGGCCAGTGGGAATCATTTTTTCAAAATTAGTGGTCCTTTTTTTTTTTTTTTAGATCATCTTTTAGGTGTCTGTTTGCATCTTGTTATTGCTAAAGATCCACTTGGATAGCAGAAGTTGCTCTTGTTGATCAACAGCAATAGGCAGACTGAAAGAGACAAGAAAGAATAACCTACAGATCAAATTAATAAAAACAAATGAGGATGATATTGGAAATATTTCTGGAGACTTGAAAGACAACTTTAGGCTTAAATCTCTGCTGCTGTCTGCCTCCCTTGCCCCAGATGCTACCTTTTGACATGCCAATCTCATAAAAGAGACCCCTCTTCCAAATGTGTATAAGCCAACACTTTTGAACATTTGCCTCTACAAGGAATATTTTTCTTCAGATGAGGACTGAATAAAAGAAAAACTGCATGGAAGCTCAGCAGATGGTTAGCAGAACTGCCTAGAGCATACATATCGTCCCCCTGTACAGTTCCATGGGACCCCTAAACCAACTGGGCATTGCTACCTCTACCCCAAGGCAAAAGTCTTACCCCAGGCTGTGCTCTCCCACTGTCACTTCTGTGCTGGCCTTGCTGGCTGGCTGGCTGGCTGGGGTGTGGTAAACCAGGCTGGAAGCCCTGCAGGGCAGAGAGATAAGCCAGGAAAACCAGAGAGGTTTTCTTGCAGTGTCTCACCTAGGCCAGGTGAGAGCCAGCAGACTCAGAAGTAGAGGAAGCAATTCAATGAGCAAAACCACAGCATCAACTTAGACCAGTCTAAACTCTCATATTAGTGTGTGCTACTGGGTGGTAGCACTCCTTCCTCCTGCCTCTGCTCTCTCCTATTCTGTCTTAAGCACTGTCATCTTCTCCCTAGTGCCCTTTCTGATGTTGCTTTGGAGCTCTTGTGAGTTGACTCAGCTCACCAACATCCCGGGAAAAAAAAAAAAAAAAATAATCTTCACTTGCTTCTTGCATTGATTCAGTGGGCAGCCATATGAATCCCATACCTGTGAGGGAAAGGCAGAGTGAAGGAAGAAGTTTTGGGAGATGTAACCGTCCTTTTTTGGGGGTCAGACTATTAATGTTACCCACTGAGGGTGGAATTTGATACTACATCTAACCAACCATGCATGAAGGCTGCTACTGAAGTTAATAGTGCTAAACTCACCGATCTGATGTAAAGTGAATTCTTTTTTTAGTGAGTTGCCACAAAGCTGTGTGATTGTTAAATCCAGTTCAAGGAAAGCTGCAGGAATGTCTGTGGAACTGGTTGGCAAGAACAGAACTGCTGTATTTTGTGGCAATCCCCATTTTGGTTATGCTTTCAGGAGGTCAAACTATCCTCTTTGTGTGCTTTCAGAAGGGATGAAAACAAAATTCAACTTGTCAAAAATATTCAGTTTTGAGTTGGATCAACACAGAGGTCTGACTTAACATTTGTAGAACTGCTCATCTTAAAATAGGTAATCAAAATATGCCATGAGGGGCAGGAGAGAGGAGAACTTTTCTTTCACAGCAGTGGCCTCTTAGATTGGCTGATGCTGAACATGGAACTGCTCCCCAAGAAGGGGAGTCCAAACGATCAAAGAAACTTTCAGCTTTTTGAGTAAACAGCTCATCAGAATGATCCAACTTGAAAAAAAATTATCTTTTACCTTTGGAAACTGCATGTTTTCACTGGCCTCACAAGCAGGTGAATTTGTGGGAGAATGGGAGAATAAAGAGCTACACCAAAGAGCAAATAATTTACTAGGAAATTGGGAAGTAAGGAACTTACTTAACTGGCTTTACCATCAGGAAAGTTGTAATGTAGTACTGTGCTTTAGATTTTGTACAGTATCTTGTAATGAAGAAGAAAAAGGATGTACCTCAGTAGGCCTCTCTTCTTACACAGTATTATGCTGCTGGCAACCCCCATTTCCTGATACTGTGGTTGGTGGGAGTGGTAGAATACCAAAACCACGATGTGTGGTACACTATAGAAGAGGGTACTTCTCATATGTGTTCTTGGAGTGGCTAAATCCCTATTTAATTATGCAAGTTAGCTTTCTGTAAACTTAAAAACTGTTATGGCCTGAAATTTACTTAAAATTGCTATTTCTCAGAATAAAGTTACTTCTGTGTCTGGTTTTAAATTTGTTTCTGTTTTCACCTACATTGTTGCTCTCTTAGCAATTTTTGACTTAAGAAAAAAAGTTGCAGTGGTTTCCTTCTTCTTGAATAATAATTTGTTGTTAGTTAATGAAGGACTTCTTGCGATGACTTTATCAGTGTGATTATGCAGACCTGACTGCTGGTGCCATGATACTGATTTGAAGCACCACAGACTGACTCTTGAGGGTCCAGCCACAGTAGAATACATCACACACTGCTTTGCAGCTTTAGCAGATGAGTGGTTTAACACTTCTGGGTTTCTGCTTAAAAGTGTCAGTTGATAGTGAGTATCATGAAGAGGTATGGAAGCTGGTTGAGGAAATCCTCTGGCTAAAGGAACAGTCACACCTGACAGCAGCTGGTGTTGTCCATACTTTGTACTCAGTCCATCAAGTATTTACCACTATACTCCAGTGGAATAATTTCATTGCTGAGTTTGTGCACAGTGGATTCTGAAAGCTCTTAGGGTGCATGAGCCGATGGGGCATCATTAGTGAACAAAACTGCTGAAGACCCTGTTTTGTCCTTGAGACCATGTTCAAAGCAGAGTCTCCTTGCCTCCAGAACAGACCAGCTGTGCCCTGGCTGCAGGTTCCCAGTATGTGCCAGAGACCATTGTAGCAATAGAGATGAGCATGTTTCAGTGTCTGATGACCTTTCTGTTCTGGTAGAGCTAAGGCAGCTGGAAGTTGCCACACTGGATTTGTCTCCCCAATGCCCAATAGGAGTGGTGTCCACCTTCACAGCTCAGTTTTAATTGGTTCTCTTTGGTAAGGCTTAGTAGGAGAAGAGGAGGGAGGAAAATAATGCATCAGCACATTTTGTAATTGCTTCCATTCTCTGGTTATGAGTAAATTGGAACAATTTTTCCGTAGAATTAAAATTCTCCCAGACCTGTAAGAGTATGTGCCTTGGTGAAGGCAATATCAAGTATCACATTGGCTTTGAGGAAAAGGACTGAAGGACATAAGGATCCTTTAAAGACTTACACTAATTTTATGTATGTTCTGTGTGTTTTATGAATTTCTCTGCTTTTGTCCATCAATGAAATAAAAAAATTCAAGGTTGAATTGTGATATTCACTTCTGTATTGACCTATCTTTATTTCTAAGTGTGTAGCTTTATTATATAACTATTTCTCATTACTGTATTGGTACTGTAAATGCTAGTTTTATCAATTTGATATTTTTTGTCAATTTTCTTTAAACTCTTAATGTTATTTTGAAGTAGTTGCTAGAACTGGTAAGTAAGTACACACTTTGTGTTGTCTCTATTTAAGAACATTGGTTGGGAAAGTTGTTTTTTGATAATTTGCCAGGTAGTAGCCATTCTTGCTGTTACCATTATCTCCCTCACAATTCCTTTTTGCTCAGAGATTTGGGCTCTTAACTAAGAGGTTATGGACAAAAGGGAACAAGGAGTCCTAATTCCTTCTTTTCTCCTTTCTTAAGTATTGCATATTTGTTTGTGTGGTTTTATTTTTCCCAAGATGAGCATAGAGTAGCAGAGTTACTTACCAATGCAAGTGGTGGTGTTTAATTTTGCAGTCTTCTACTGTTCTATACTCTGATGTGCCCATCACATCTTCTTGGCCTCCTGTCCTACTGGGACCTGCCTGCACTTGCCTCTTATTCCCTAGTTTTTGCTTCAGGAGTGTAATTAAGTGGATTACTGTTCACATTTGCTGCTTGATTCCCAAAAGAGAGAAAGCAGAGAAGCCCTTGTCCCCATCTGCTTTTCCCATCCTCTGAATATGCTTATTTTTTTCACTGTAAGCAGTGCAGGAACACCTTTCTTGCCATTCTCATTTTAATTTCAAGAAAACACTGATGGATGGTCCTTGTCTTCAGGACTGGTGAACATGTGTTGGCAGCTGGACCACCAGGGATACCATTTATTGACAAAGTCATGGCACAGGTGAAAATGGTCATAATCAGCTCTTCAGTAAACCCAGGTGAAACTTCTGCCCACCTTCTGCATCTCTTCTAAATGAAAAAATGCTACTGGGTTGAGGGGTTTTTTAGGTTTTTTATTATATTAGAATTTTTTATTATTATTATTAAACTTCAGGGAGGGAAAGATAATCATTGAACCACTACAAATATTTATTCTCCAGATAATGTAAGAAAAGAAAACACAGTGCTAGAAGCTAGTCTTGCACATGAGACCATGTGGACAATCTTCAATTCATTAGGAAGCTGATAGTGATTTTGATGCCAATGAAACTGGAAAAAGTTTGGAATTCCATTTGAGAGAAACCCTGTGCATGCCTTTTTTTCCTTCTCTGATGTAAAGAAGCATGTACCAAACTTTGGCAAACTCTCTCAAATGGAACTTCTTGGCTGTTTTTGAAAAAAAAAACAAAAACAAACCTTGCCTAACTCAGCCACAGTATTAATAAAATGCTGAATATAGACCTATATGGGTTAGTGAAATAGCCTACATCCCAGCTTACTCAGAATGCTTCTACCATGGACAGAATTTGAGTTCCTTCAACTATTGCTCACAAGAGTGTGTTAAAAGATTGAAGTTTTTGTGCTTTCCATAGTTGTTGACCAGAAGAGGTTTTGGCAAACAGGAGTTGCCAGAGAATAAAGAAAAAGACATGTGGCGTAAAAATAATTGAGAACTTCTGCTCTCAAGTATTTATGTTCCTAGATATCCTAAGATGAAGTACTGGGACATTAGCAGAGTCTAACTATGAGCTGCAAGGGGAAATGTTTGACCTGGCAGACAGGAAAGTTGTGCACTGCATGTTGCATAGTGACTGTGAGGGAGTCCCTTTGCAAAATGTACATAAGCCTTTATAAGATCAATTTAAGCAGGTAAGTTCATGTGTGGTGAGATTTGCAACTTCTTTCTGTCATCTGCAATTGGTGGCAATGCTAAAACTGAGTAAGAGTTTTTGGAACACAAATACCCTAAAGTTGCTCCAGGATCTCAAAGGATTTAATCAAATTAGCTAAGAAGTCATGCAGTACTAAGTGAGTGCTAAAAGCTTCAAGAAAAGCCTGGGCCTCTTTCCTTCATGAAAATGCAAAATACTTGGTAAATATACTTGTTTTAATGATTTCACTGTATGCTACATGTATACTATTCATGTATGATTTGAGTGTGAAATCTGGTGGAAAAAACATTGAATTTGCTATAATAAGGAGAAATCAGCCATCCCAGGTATGTATTAATGACTCTATAGGAAACAATTGTATAAATGGTATGCAAAATCTTCTCACAAAAATTATTCCAGGTGACACCTGTGCATTCAACTTGATGTATGAAATCTCCCCTAACATCTGGTGGTACAATGTTAGGTGACTTTTGTAGTGTCTCTGTAGATTGATAGTGCTGGGAGCAATAATGGTTGCTGCTGATTTATAGTAGTGTAAGACACTGTTGGGAACATCTCATTCAGGAAGCAGTGTAGGATGGTGTATGGCAACATGCTACTTGTGTGGGTTGTATAAGACATTATCATTGTCTTTGAAAATGATGAAAATTACTGCAGTGTTTTATCCTGTACTGATCCTTATCACAGTGTTCCTGACATGTTGTTGTCCCTTTGTAGCTTAATAGCTTCTGTTTCCATCACAAGTGGAAGATACAGGCTTTATAATGTATTAAAAAATTGCATTATTAAAATATTATGAGAATGCAGTATCCTCATTTTTTTTAATAGTTACTGTAATACTACCTCTATAAAGTACTGCCAGCAGGTTGAAGGAAGACAAACTTTCCTCCCTGTCAGCACTGGTGAGGCTACACCTGGAGTGCTGTATTCTATTCTGGACTCCCCCATGCAAGAAAGACATGGATGTCGCTGAGAGGCCAGCAAAGGGCCCCAAGGATGATGAAAGGATTGGAGCATCTCAGCTGTGAGGAAAGGTTGAGAGTGTTGGGACTGCTCAGCCTGGAGAAGAAAAGGCTCAGGGAGATAAAGTCAATGTCTATAAATGTTTCATCTGATGGGAGGGTGCAAAGAGGACAGCCCCAGTGGTGTTCAGTGACAAGACTGGAGGTAAAAGGCTCAAACTGAAACATAGGAAGTTGTGTGAAACACCAGGATATTTTTTTTTTTTTTTTTTTACAATGAGAGTGATGGAGCACCAGAGGGTATTGCCTGTCTCTAGGTATTCAGTCTGAATAACAAATTTTAACGAGTGTGTACTTTGAAATTCAGTACATATTTCCTCTCTCCCAGTATGATAGTACAGTAGGTGACTGTGATTTGGATGTTTCAGAAAAAGCACAGAAAAAATAGGGGAGGGAACAATATGTAAACACATTTTCCCAAATGTTTAAATAGGGCAAACAATTTGCTTTGCATTAATGCTTTTGAAATTAGACTAATTTTCAGTTTTAACATTTGTTCAAAGTTTAAAAATACTTCTCTTTCCCCCTTCAAGTATGAGAACAGTAAGAAGGAAGGAAGGGAAAAAAACCCTCAATCTTTTTATTAATGATCAAAGAATAAAAAGGTAAATCCAGGTACCTTTGCAGTCACTTTTTGATCAAGTAAACCAGTTTCTCTGAATTATCCATGGAATGAAGATAAGGAAACAAGATTGAAGTTCCAGGTTCAGAAATCATTAGCTTTCTATGCTTTTATGCTCTTTGTGTATTAAAGGTGAATCAAACTATGAAATCCCAGAGGAAGACCAGCAGTTGAGCTAAAAAACATGCACCTACTTAATCTAAGATGATATGCAAGCATACGGAGGTGGAAATTTAACACACAACTCCAGCAATAGTTTTCTACAATGTGATACTTGTGAGGATAAAGGAAAAATAGACTGGAGCATCACAATTGGAAATCTGTGGCATTAAAAATTTTGTTTTACTCAAAATTTTAATGCAAAAGATACTGAAATGCAAGTTACAGAAGCAGAGAAGGGAAAAAGATCTAAGTCACAGAACAATCATGACAGCATAATGTTTCTGAAGCTCTAAGAGGCAGTAACTCCCCATAGTGCATAGAACTGCTGAATGAACTTGTTTCTATCTAAGCTGAATTTTGTAGTTTTCCTGAAAGATGATGGAGCTAGAGTTGTGTTACTTCCAATATGCTTGAGCTGTGTAAAAAGAGGCTTTTTTCCCCCTCACACATATATTTGCCACCAAAAATTACTGATGTGTTTTCCAGAAGTTGATGATTGGCTTGGGTTAGTGGTGGTACAGGATATGTAAAATCTGTCAGAACCTCTTTTTTTCCCCTTTTTTACTGTAATTTTTGCCAATAGGCTAATTACTGCTTAGTGGTACTATGAGTCCAGTAAAGAGCTTATTTGTGTTCTGTTTCATTTACTAAGTGTTGCAACGCTGTATATTATTCATGAGCAATATCAATAAATAAATAAAACGGCAATGACACTTTACATAATGCTGTATTATTATAGGCCACTGCAGCTTTAGTGATTAAACTCTTTTCTTTTAGTGAGTTTTACTGGATAGAAAGTGGTATCCAGTATAGCTTCATAGTATGAATTCATCTGTAATTCTTAACATATTAAGTCTGAGATCAATTGGTTTTATTCTCTGTTGAGAATGTATTTGTGCTCAGTGGCTAAGATTTAATACTTTGGATCTCTTTTGTAGAGGCATTTTTACAGTACCTATTTCCTGTTACTGTATATTTTCAGCTACTCACGGCTATTGCTCATGCCCATTCCTCCCTTCTTTCTTCCTTTGTTGATTTAGTTTTCTGATCTATCTTTCTCATTTAGAGCCAAGCTTGTGAGGTGTGTGTGCTTTCCAGACCTTCCCATCTCACCAGGTCACTTCCAGCTGAACATGAGCCAGCTGTGCCCAGGTGGCCAAGAAAGCCAATGGCATCCTGGGCTGGATCAGCAATAGTGTGGCCAGCAGGAGCAGGGCAGGCATTGTTCCACTGTACTGGTGAGGCCACACCTCAAATTCTGTGTTCAGTTCTGGTCCTCTCACAAGAAAGACATTGAGGGGCTGGAGCATGTCCAGACAAAGGCAACGGAGCTTGGGAAGGGTCTGGAGCACAATGGCTACGGGAGTTGGGGGTGTTTAGCTGGGAAGAGGCTGATCTCTTTATCACTCTCTACAACTACCTGAAAGGAGGCCGTAGCCAGGTGGGAGTTGGTCTCTTCTACCAAGTAACAAGTGATGGGACTAGAGGAAAGGGTCTCAGATTGTTCCAGGGGAAGTTTAGATTGGAGATTAGGAAAAATTCCTTCACTGAAAGGGCTGCTGAGCATTGGAACAGGCTGCCCAGGGAAGTGGTTAAGTCACAATGCCTGGTGGTATTGAAACAATCTCTCTGTGTGGTACTCAGGGACAAGGTTTAGTGATGGACTTGGCAGTGCAGGGTAATGGTTGGACTTGATGATCTTGGTGTTTCTCCAACATAAATGTTTCTATGATTCTGTGATGTAGCTTGGGGTTCCTCAAATCACCTGGCACTGCAGGTGCACAGCCAGACAGGAATTCCTCTGCTGGGACTTCACATGCCTCACTCTTAGCTCTCTTGCTATTAGTAGCTCAGTATAGTCAACCCAGCTTTATGTCATACAACAGTTTAAAAGTATATGCCCAATTATTTTATTACACCTTCCTGTTGTACTTTTAAATGTTTTAAAAGGTTTTAAAGCTGCAGGGTATTGTACCTCATGGAACAAAGACTTTGACTTATGCAAATCTGTATATACATTGTGACCTGAATATCCAAAAGAAAGAGACACCTCCATAAAAAGATCAGTCAAGACAGAGAAAACAAGGCAGACTCTATCTTTGATTATAAACAAACAAACTAAAATATCTACTGAAATTGCAGCCAGAATGGAGGTGTGTTTACTGCTATATCAAATAGCTATCTGTGATTTTACTTGGTTGTCTTCATGAGTAAATAGATACATATTTACAACTTTCATTCCCATTACTTTTTGCTCATGTATTCTATTCCTGCATTTCCAACTAAGAGAACATAAAACTTTTGTAAAAAGGATCATGGAGAGATTAAAACCCCTTGAAGCATACTAGATAGATTTTATAGGAAGCTGAAACCATTGTTGTATTGGAAACTGGCTTAAGACCTAAGGACTTAAAAAGGTCTATCTTTGGAAGAGTTAAGGCCTGTTGTGTGGACAGAAATTTTGGAGGGTGAGTGGTTTTATGGAGGTTTGTGTTTTAATCCAGAAAGCTTAGAATAGCGCAGACTGATTCAATGCACACTGTGAAGGAAACAGGTTATGCAGAGCAGACTACAGGCAGTACCTACCTAACCTAATAGCTTCTGGAAAGGAAATCTGCGCTGCTGTTTGCTGTAATGCTTTCCTATGCCTGGAAGGTAAAGAAGGGACTTCTACATGAATGTCAGATGCACCCATTCATGGGTTATTTGAAGTAGTAGAACAGGTCAGTTTGCCAAGGCCGGGTGTTCATGGAAGGAAGAGTTACACGGTTAGATGCATCCTCAGCTGACTTTGAAAAGCAATTTAGCAGGATCTCCTAGACAAGGTCTTGGAGTAAAAAAGAGTGCAGACAAGAATGATGACTAAATTCAGAGTTTTTCAATGTATAGGTTGGGGTTTTTTTTGATGGTGGCATTTACCCAAGAGAATAAATATTTTTAAAAAGCCCAAAACTCCAGGTAACAACAAAAGTAGCATCCTTACAGGTGTTGTAACCTCTTCGGTTATGAAAATAGCTTTCAAGTTCCAGAATCTTTGTTCCTTTTTACTCTGAATGACATTTTGTATTTCCCTTAACTTTGCTAATAAAGAGTGCGTACTGAGCCTCTGTGATAACACATATTTCCAATCTGGGAAAAAGACTCTTCCTTTTATTTCCTGTGCAGTTTCATACAATGATGGATGCCTCTGCTTTGTTTGGAGAAGACACTTACAGCACTTTAACTTTTTTTTTTTTTTTAAGATATGCATATTTCTAAATCTTCTGAGTATAGGGCTTTTTTCCTCTTTATTGTAATTGTGCTATGCCTGTTCTTGTAATGCATTTCATATTACTTCCTTCACTCCTTGATTCATATATTTCTTTCTCTCACTATGCTTTATTTTCTACTTCCCATTTTCACACACTGCTGTGCTTTGCAGCTTTGGTGCATACACTTCTGTTGTCTTTAGCTGTTTCTTTTTGCCTCTTTCAGATACACTTTCACTCCTGAGCATTTGCATGGGGGTCTCAGACATTCCCTCTAAAGTTCAATGGCTGCAAGAAGATAAAAACTTGGCTTTAAGTAAGAAGCCAACTCCATTCTTCCTGAAGTCCAAGAATAATAGACATGATGCCTTGCTTTGCATCCTCTTCCCTTCTGCCATCAGTCATGGCTGGTCTTTGGTGAAACTGAAGCATCCCTCTCTCCTGGTCTCTGTGCATCCTTTGGCAAGTAGGAGGTAACTCACTTGTTGCTACTTTATGTGTGTAACACAGCTTCATATGCATAAGAAGTGATGTAACTTGGTCAGACTTGGCAGAGCTGTAAAAGGTACAGAGGATGTTCCCTCCTGCGTTACCACCTCTTCTCTTTCACCATCTTCTTAGCTTGCTCTGACACTTGGAAACTGTGACCATTGCTGCTGCCACCTCTTTGAGATTTTGGGTTGATTTGTTCTGGAATAGAATAGGCATGGCAAGAGGTAAGCAATTTCTCTTAACTGTTTCTGTTGCTGCTGACAGCAATATGAAGCACTAACGCTGTGGAATCAAGCAAAGTTGTTATCTGTTATGGCCAAAAAGAAGAGTGTTTCCCTTTCTTGTCTACATTTCTATCTGCAAAACATAGTTGCAAGGGAAGTTTAATACAAGAGCAATTTTTTTTTCTCCTAATATTTTTTGGACTTTGAGCTTTTTGTACCACTTTAATGAACAATACAACAGGCCCTGGATTGTGTAATTGCTTATGTTGCGCTCGATTTGGGTAGTTATAAAAAATATCCCTTAAATTTTATGCATAAAATAAAGCACGTGCATCAACGTGCTTCAGAATGTATTGAAATTTAACCCAGACTTGGCTACGATACACAACGACCTCAAAGCAGAATTACTGAAGTTCCCTATCACACGTGCAAAAACTTTCCATTATATTCTGAAATTTGCTTTTAGAGATGTATTTTGTGTAGATCACACTGGCTTTACAAGGAGGACCCAGTTCCATGTCCTTCCTCAGCCTTTCTTCAAGTCGAGCCCCGGGCATGAAGGTCAAACGGGACAACTTTGTTCCCTTCATCCTTACAGGTCCGTGCTGCTTTCGCCAACTCGGCCTGCCAGCAGGTTCCCATCACGACACGACGAACTTTCACACTTGCCGGAGCTGCTTTCGTTTTGAATGGAAGCCCCAAGGGCACCTGCAGCCCAGGTACAGCCGGGGCTGGTCTGGCGCAGGTAGGCGGGCCGGAGGCTGGCACGGCGGGAGGAGCAGCTCCGCGGCTCTGCCGTGCTCACCCACGCCTCACTCCCGTCCCGGGGCTCCGGGAGCGTCCCCCTCCGGCCTCCCGGGCTCTCCCCGCCGCCGCCAACTTCAACTCGCACAGCCTCTACAGTCCGCATGGCTCCATAAACACGGGCGGGCTCCAAGGGGCGGTGGGACCGGGCCGGGCGCCGCCGCAGTAGGACGCGCTGGCTGCGTTGGACCGCCCTTCTTCCCTCCTCCCTTCCCTCCCTCCCGCCGCCGGCAGGGGAGGCCGGGCCGGCTGGGCCCACGTGCGCCGTGCCCGGGAGCCGGAGGAGCGGCGCNCGCCCCGCCGCTGTCCCCGGCGGCCGCCCCCGCGGGGACCCCGGTGGTGCGGGGGGCCGCTCCTGGGGTCCCGCGGCCGATGGCGCCCAAGGGGCCCCCCACGGCCACCCTCCAGTTGCCGACCAACTTACAGCTGCCCCCAGGTGAGTGATCCCTCCCGGGCTGCCCGGGCTGCCCCGGCTGCGGGCGCGTCCCGTGTCGCGACTTACCCAGCGTGTCGCGGTCGTCGCTGCCGGGGGCCGGTGGGCAGGACGGAGCCCGCCGCGCTGCCCCTGCTGCTGGAGACGAGCCGTGGCGGAGGACGGGCAGCGCGGCGGGGGGGGTGGTGATGGTAGTGGCGTTGTGTGTTTCGGGCTGGTTGTCTGCCCCAGACTTCTGGGATCGGCGTGTGCATCTGCTGTGCAGGGCATTGGCAATGTGACTGGGTTCAGTCGGGTAGCGCTGGGGATGCTTACAGCCTGTCTGAAGGACGCATCTGGAAGTCTCTGGATAAAGGCAACGTCTTACTTTGGTGGATAGCACGAAGAGCAGCAGAAGTAACCAAAAACTCAGCTGCCAAGTTACCATACATACGACTTGAAAAAGACTGCTCGAGGCTTTAGTGGCACTTGGATGGAGGGTGTCTCGGGGAGGGGCTGTGAGCCTGGGTTGGCGGCTGCAGAGCGGCCCCGTCACTGACGGAGCGGGTCAGGTTGCCCGCACTCCCCTCCGACAGGGCCGTCCCGCGGGAGTTCTTGTCACTGGCACAACGCGGCCGATGCCGCTGTTCGTGGAACAAAATACTGCCGTGCCTAAGGAGGGCAGAGTTGAAAGTTCATTGCGTGTTGCTCCTTGAAACGCTTTTTAAAATAAACTCTTTGTGGGAAACATAAGGGTTTGGAGAGATATCGCCCTTACAGATGTGCTTCCCACAGCAGCAGTGAAAATATTAACGCAGGAATTGCACAGTGCTGATAGAGACATCTTGATACTTTGGATCAGAGGATTAGCCAGGGCTTCCACCTGCACTTTCTCTTAAGAGGAAGAAGGTGCTGTTGATTCTGAACTTCCCACTTCTCCCTGTTGCTCTGTATTTAAATGCCTTTTTTTTTTATTAAAAAGTGACTTTGCTTCCACTGGTTTTGGTCTTGCTCTGTTGAGACCCCAAGATATGTAATGACTTTATTGCTACTTGATGCTATAATTATTTCCTGCCAGGACAGTTCTGTTGTTAGAGCATCTGTTGCAATTATTTTCACATTGGATATTGCTGAAAAGGATGACTGGCTTTACAGTAATCCCTGTGCTGGTAGTGTGTATTTGCTGGTTTGTTTTTTTTTTTCTTTCTTCTTTTTTTTTTTTTTTAATCCAAATGTCTTTATCAAAGGCATGCACCTCCCAAGGAAATATATAATGCTAATTAAAGAAAAGTCTTTAGTCAGTCAGTTTCACTGTAGATTTCCCAGCACTCATGATGCTGTAATGTCTGGGTAGTCAGCAGTCAAGGATGACTCTAAATCCTTGCCAACTTTTCTCTGAAATGAACCATGATGGAAATACATTAACTTCTTGTAGCAGAACTTCCCAGGTATTCAGGTTTTGTATGTAATATTTTTGCTTTCTGGAATGTATTGGCATTCAGTTAAACACATTTCTGTCAAGGTGGATGCTCATGCAAGTTGCCTGTGGTTTGGGAACTACAAGTTAGGAAAACTTATGGGGTTTTTGTAGTGGCTTAAATTTGATTGCATCCAGGTATACTGTTGAATGTCATCTGACTTGTATTGTGGTAGGAGGCAGATGTCACAAAAGTAGTATTACCCCTCAGTTGCATCAGCTTGTTTTCCTTGCTCCTGGGACAATGCAGTCTTTGTATCAGAAGTTCAGAGGTGCTGGTACTCTACAGCATTGTAAATTAAAATAACTGTGTGGACTTCAGTGCCTCAGAAGAAACTAGACATTGTCAGATTTCAAATGGACCAATGTTTCAGGGAAACTTGTCTATGTAATTGTTGCAAGGTTATATAAAAATGCATTCCGCCTTGAAAGAGTGTTAGTATTTTACCTCTGTCTTCTGGGTGGATTCAATTTTTAATTAATAATAAAAAATGCAAGATGGATAGCATTAAAGCCACAAGTTTTGCTAGCATTAAAAAAAGGAAGTGGAATAAACCACCAAATTCCTAGGCTTGAAAAGTTTTTATTTCAAATAAACTGCCAAATCTAGCCATACAGGATAAAATATAGTAGGGAGAAGGCTTTTAGGTTTAAAATCATGACATTCAACTTTTGTGGCACCTGTTAAGAAAAACATATATGGAAAACATCCTTCCCTTGAGTTTCAAAGGGAAATATTTGAGGTGGCTCGTTCTGAAGGAGGCTGGACAGCACTGCCCTTACTGGTCATGCTGAGTTACTCATGAACTGCTTGTGGCCTGCAGTGGGCATTGCTTCCACAGCACTGCAGTCTGGGGAAGGAAGGGCACTAGTGGAGCTGTGTTTGCTTCTGTGACTTGGAGGGCAGTGGAGGTTCATGAAAATTTGGGATTTACAGTGTTCTTTCTCTTCCATCTCTACCTCCCCCTTCCTCTTCCTCAGAATAAAGCCAGGAGTTGAGAAAAGCAGATGACTGGGTAATGCCTGACTCCTCATGTCTCTGGGCATAGCCTGCCCATCTCCCAAGGTGCCTCTTTTTGTCTGGTTGCCCAGGAAAGATCAATGAGCTTTACAAGTTCTCTTGGTCTTGAGGGACTCAGACTTGCTCATGAGTAACAAGGGGTTTTTATCACCTTCCTATGATTTCCTCCACAAAGCGCTGGTTTTCAGTGGAGCAGCCAGCTGTCAGAGCAGTGCTGCTGATACTCAAGGCCACCCTCCTGCCCCAGTCCATCCCTGGCTGACCACAACTGAAGGCTTTAGCATGCAGTAGGACTCCAGCTGGATGGACTTCAGGGTTTGCGTTTGGTTTTCTGATCGTGCATACGGTCAGCTCTTAGGCTGAATGGTTGGGCTATGTCCTCCCAAATGAAGGGGATTTGATCTATCAAAGGGACCTTTCCTCAGTTGCCCTCTTTGTTGTCAAGAACAGCAAGGCTAGCAGCATTTCAGAAGGCTTTACACGTAGCAGTGTGGGTCTGCAGAGAGCAGAGTGGCATGGTGAGTGCCTCAGTCCTGAGCTCCGTGTGGCCTGTGCTGATCCATACAAACCTGCAAAAGTCTCACGTCATGGACCATCTGCTTAACAAGAAATTGTGTCCTTGCTTAACCCGAGCTTAATGAGGGGGAGAAATGGATGGGCTGTGCTATTAAACAGGAAATAATTGGGAAGGGGGAGGAGAGACAGGGGCTGTGATAAATATGTATAGTTCACCTTAGTGTCTTTGGGCCCCACACTGCTTTGGAGAAGTGGAGGGTAGAAAAAGAGCATAAAAACAATAAAAATAATGTTGTTTCTTGGTTTTGTTTACTTTTCTTGAACTTAGGTTTTTGTCAACTTCTGGTCTGTACTTTCAGTCTGTCCCTGGACCTGGACTGCTCATTACAAGCAGATGTTGAAAGGACAATTAGTAGATAAACCTGCTTCTCTGCTGATGGGATGAAAAAGGACAGAACTGAACCAGATGCCAGGGATCCTCCATTGTTACCTTGAATCTGCTTAGAGCAGGAAAACTCTTGAAAAACCTCACCTCATGCCACTGCTGCTGGCTACAGGGCTGTGGCAGCAGCTACCATCACTCATCACTGAGGCACTGGCTGCCTCTCATGTGTGTATTTCTGTTTTATGCTTTCCATTACTACTAGCACCAGTGGGCCTGAGCAAGCACAGTGTCAGCAAAGAGAAGTTGCCCTGAGTGTGCTGTAATTTCACTAGTAATGTGGTGCAAGGCATGTCTCCTTGTAAGGTTTCCTTTGCACCTGGCTTAGAGGGGAACAGCAGCAAGTTCAGCTTCTTGGTTTCTGTTTGCAGCTCACTTGTCTTTGCTTGGATGTTTTGCCTTGTCTATGGCAGGTTTTCCACTGCCTGCAGCTTATCTAGGCTGATAGTGGGTAACTTCAGAAAGCACAGCCACTGTTTGTGTCAGGTGGCTGGGCTGTGTGGCCTGAAACAGGCAGGCAGCATGTGGACTCCTGTGGGTAGGAAGGAGAGAACCAGTGTGGGTATTCCAAAACTGCAGTGGGATGCTATGGAGCCTGGTCTTGTCGAGTTTCTCTTAATTGTCTGTAGAACCTAAGGTAGGTAACCTGAAGAGGTAAGGGCTGATAAACATCTGGAGGCTGCTGCCTTCTGCTTTTGAAGTTGACCTAATACATCTCATGGAGAGTGCTGTGAATCTCCCTCATCATGTTCTAGTTGTTGTTTTCCAGTGGTAAAGTCATATGAGGAATTTTTTTGTATCTGGTTGGTTGCTTTAGAATAGGAGGAAATGCTGATTTTAGAATGCTTCTTAATGTTTGAGTAGGAGTAGGCTATCTGAAGATTCAACAGACAGAAAACCATACAAATTGCTTTAAAGTGTGCAGTTTCTGGATGTTGGCAATCCCAGGAAGTCTGAGCATAGTACTTTTGCTTAGACCAGTAGGGGCTAAATAATTAATGCTTGTAACTTTTTGTATCCCAATAACGTCCTCTGTTTAGCAGGCTTCTGGGGATGGATTCTCTGCAGACTTCTCTCTTCACATTAAGTGACACTGATCAACCTTTTTTTTTTTTCCTTTTTTTTTTTCCCTAAGGAAGCATCAACAAAGCTTTGGCAGGCTTGAAGAACTAAGTCAAACTTAGATAATAGTGAGGAAATGTCTTGTGCCGTAACCAGTTGAAATTTCAGCTGCACTGTAGGACTTGATTTTGCTTTCAGGACTGAGTGTGTCTAGCAAAATAATGCCTTCATATGATTAAGTGCACAGCCATGTGGGAATTAAGATTTAAATCTTGGCAGAAGATGTAAAGCTAATGTCTAGATTTATGGTTTTCCAACACAGGAAAAAAATTAGATGCACTCTGAATACTGAAGCACGGAAATATGATGCTCAGTAAAATTAATGTTAAATGCTGTTCAGATTTTACAGTCAATTGGAGTGTATTGCAAAGAATTACGGGTACAGTTTGGTGAATAGTAAACTTTTCTTAATCCTTAGAAGAGAGAGAACATGAGCCTGACTTGTGTTGTTTTTGCAGTACTTAAAGGACCTTTCAACTTGTAGCAGTAAAAATAGCATCATCCACACACAAGTGACAGCTGGAAGAAACACTAATTATGTTTCAGTATTCCTTTTCCTAAAGATGCTGATAAAATCTAAGTAAGCTCATGTGTTGTTATTTTGAGTAGTTATTATACCAGCTTTTTTACAGTAATTTTAGAGAACCAGGTATTTGTTATACCACTTGATTGGAATCTGTGCTGTGTCTAGTGGGTAGGATTGTATTTACAGGTACATGTATTGCAACTCTTCTGATAACTATCAAAGATTAATAATTAGTACTGCCTTAACCATTTTGACAAAAGCAAAAGGAAAATACTTTCTTTAGAATTCTCTTTGCGTGAAAATACTTTTTTGAAAACTGATAATGTCAGAAGAAAAGCAGGTATAATTTGCAAAATAGAAAAGATCACCATAGATGTTTTTAAGTGCCTTACTATTCAAATTGTCAGGATTAAGGTCTGTTCTGCCATCTGGATCACCTTTAGAACAAAGTCCACTAACAGATCTTTTCCACCAGTATCTTGAGGAAATAATCTCTGATTGCAACTGAAGTGGGGTAAAAATGGCAAGAGATGGAAGATCTTTGTTGCTAATGAGCAAATCTAGGGTCTGTTAAGGCTGGAGAGCTGGTGAAGCTCAGTGATCTTCCTGTGCTGTAAGAACAGTCCAATGATACGGTAACACTTAATTTTCATGGCTCATGTTTGCAGACTTCTTCCAGTGCACACTTCCAGTTTGGTGGAGGCAGAAGAGATGCTTTCATTAGTGCTGGCTGCTCCTAGGAGTTGCCTGGGAAATCAGAGCTCTTGGGTGGATGTCCAGGCTAGATTAACAACTGGGTGAAACAGCATGCCCTGGTTAGCGCAGCACCTGAAGACTTTTCTGGCAGCTTGCCCAGTGGCAGGTGCCACCCAGTCCCAGTGGAGCCCTGGAAGCCAGGTCCAGCTGACTGATGGGTGCTGCATTACCAGGCAGGCATTACCATTGCATTACCAATGCTTTCTGTGGAAGGGGATTAGTGCAGGCAGAACACCTTTATACATGGCTTGCATACTAGGCACTTGACAAGTATCACACAGTTCTGGTGACAGTTTCCACACTATCTGTGTAGACAGAAGTTAATGCTTCCCATTAAGGTTTTGCTGTCTTCTGCAATAATTTTTGTTTGCTCCATCACACTTAGAGCAAGGGGGTGATCATTGTTAAAATTCAGTGTTGATCCCTTGTTTGCAAGTGAAAAACCATCTATCTGAGGAGTGAATTTGCACTTTCTGAAGTGGAATTCAACTTTCTTCTGGTCCTCAAGTGAGCAATGAGGAAACAAGTGTCCCATTGTAAAATTAACCTGAATTAACTGACTTGATTCTCCTGTTAGAGGAGACAGAGATTTAAAGGGGATTGATCTTGTCCTTTTGTTAAAATACCACCCAGACACGAATAATGTTTTCAGCAGCTCTTGGTTTAAAGTTAAGATCTGTGGTTCAACATCTGACCTTCAGGTTTCTCTGTGGCAGTTACATTTCTGACTGGTCCAGAAATGGTAAGAGCAGGGTGTTGGCATACCTTCTGGTCCTTAGAAAGCCGTGTGCTGTATATGTATGTGGCTGCAGTGTGTCAAGATTATCACTTGCTGTTTGAAGAATTTCACTCTAGTGAATACTAGGACTACACAAGAGGATGTGGTGTAGAGACTCAATGCTTCTTTCAGTGCAGTAGGAATTGTCTTGACAGTAAGGAAGTGTCACTTTGCTCCTTTGAGGTACTATTTCACTGCCATCAGCTGAGTCCCCAGCAAATATTTGAGGCTCCAGTATGAGGTAATTTGGGTCCCAGAGAATGCTCAAGTCAGATCATCTTGGCTGTAGACAATCTGAGAACTGTCTGATTACTCAGATAGGAAAGCAACCAAGCCTCAAGGTGCAAAGTTGCAAACCACAAAGATGCAATGGGGAAATGCTGATGGGAAATGATCCCAGTTGCTGAAAGATGTGGCCCAAGGACAAGAGCTAGATGTTATCACAATATCAAATAAGGCTATGCCTTGTGGTACACAGCGTTGGCTGGGAATTCCTGATGCCTACGCACAAGAATACCAACAACTCTTGGGATTCAAGTGTAATAAATACACTCTGAATCCAAATAGAAATGCTAGTGCCATCTTGTAACTATGCCCAGATAACCTGTTGGTTGTTTACATCCCCTCCAAGTACCAATGCAATGTCCAGATTTTCTTTAGATGGTTGGTATGGACATCTGTTATTTAAAAAAAAAAAAAAAAAAAAAAAAAAAGGTTGACTACCCTTGCAACTGGTACAGTTATACTTTTGCTTAAGAGTTCTACTATAACTGTAAAATTTTGTGGATTTAAATGTATTCTCAAGGAAAGAAGCTCAACTGTATGTGCAGTCAGGAAGGACTCTTTTAATATTGAAATGTGAGCCTGTATTCTGTGAAAAGGCATCAGAAAATGTGAAAGCTATGGGGGCCCAGTTGCTAGACTGTTAAACAGATATCCATCTGGGCACCAAAATGCATTGATGAGCAGCTAGTCTCCAGCAGCTTGGGGAAGACTAGATGGTTGAGCAGTGTGTGAAACTTGGCTTCAGATTTTTGCAGTTTTAGCACTTTGTGTCTAGTTCCTGGAGAAAGGGAGGGAGAGGGGATTTTATTTACACTCTTGAGAAAGATGTGTGCTGTCCATTATTCCAGACTGTTTTAAAGGATAGGATATCAGAGTCTGCTCCATCCTGCCTAGAAGAGATAGCATCATCCCTTTCCTGGCTCCCTGTGCTTGGAAAGCCTGTGTCTGTAGTGGGTGTCTCAGGAGCTGGTGCCTGCTGTTAGCACAGAAACATGCTTAGCCAGGGAAAGGTTGGGATTACTGGAGGCAGCAGCCTTTGCTGGGACTGTAAACCCCTTGAGCTGTTAGTGTGTGCATGGTGGTTGTTTAAAACACTGCTCACAGCTACTCCAGACATTCTTGGAAGCATCGATGCTGATGGAACTGTACTGTCAGCTGAACAGTGAGGTCTATGAGGAAAGCTGGTCACTGGCTTTGAAAGGGTGAGATGTCAGACATCAGCCTTGAAAGTTGTAGGCCAGAGTCTACATGAATCTGCAGCACAATTTGTGCAGTTGGCAAAGATGCCATCAACATCTTTGAAGAACTTAACAGGTTCTTTATACACTGTGTTGTATTTTATATAGGCTGTATTCTGTTGTAGCATGAAAGAATATGGGGATTGTGCCCTCTGAATTTTTCTCCTGACATGGAAATTAATGATTTCCATATCCATGGACAAAACAAGGTATCTTTCATTGGAATTCAAGATCTGACATTTCATTGTGACTCTGCAATATCTACATGCTAGTCACTGATCCTGAGCCATTGCTATAAAGACCCATTAGTTTAGAAGCTTCCCTGGAACAAAGGAAAATAGCACGGAGGGTGATTTTTGAGATATGTAATTATTCAGTTTGCAAAACAAAATGTGAATGGAATTAATTGGTTGAAGGCCTGGATGTGTGGTGAGTAATTCTGGTTGCTGCAATAGCAGTGCTTGACTGTGAATTGGGCATTGCTGAATTCTTCTTACATCAGCTAGAATCAACTTCCAAAGGTTGGAATGATTTGTTGTATGAAGCAAAATGTTTTGTGGGTGTAGTGTACATGCTGAACAACTTATCTTGACTCCATGTAGTGTAGATGAGCCCTCTGCCCTGCATATCTGGGAAATAAGAGAACAATCACAGGTGCTTTTCTCAAGAAAAGCCCAAAACTGTTTGTGACTTCGCGAAAGATCTGTTGTCTGAAGTCAATTGCATTTAAAAATAGAAGTTAGAGATGATTCTTAGGAGCCTGTGGTGAGGTAACTTGATGTAGCCTCTAGATCATTATTCATTCCTAAAACAGTGAAAAGCACAGCTAGATATTGCCTCCAAGTTGGGCTGTTGTCCTAGTTTCTTCATCTCCACTACTGAAATTTGAAGCAGACATCTAGGAAAACTCAAGTACTGAGTGAGGTTCATACGGAGTAAGCAGTTTTCCTGCATGCACTGCAGATCATACTTCATCTGAAAACATTATGACCCCATCATATTAGGAGGATTATGTAAATCATGTAAAAGTTAAGTTACTGTCTTTAACAGTATTTCATTAACATTTTATGCCTCTTTAGCACTCTTTTTCAGCTAATCTATGACATAATGCAACTTGATGCAATCACTGCCGATCAGTCTATGTCTCTAATAATGCCCTTTTTTGGTCTGTCTTATTCAGTCCTGTAATGTATTTTTTAAAACTTTTAAGTGACCTGTTCTATGGGGCTCAATAAATAGAATTATAGAGGAAAAAACAGGCTTTTTTCCCTAAAGAATGGCTTTAGAGAGAAAAACTGTATTCAAACCTGTTGCATAAATTAGTAGTGTTTGGTGTTTTATTTTCCAAATTTTGAATGATCCTAAATAGTCAAAGAAACTTAAAACCAATATTTCTTTCTAATTGCCACTTAGTTTCCTATTCAAACATCCTCTTTAAAGCTTGGTCTTAGCTTGAAATAACTGCCTTAAAAGCTATTGCTTTGTTTTGAGTAGCTCAGTGAAAGAATGGGATCTGTTTAGGAACAGAGAGCTCTCACACATTACTGTTGTTTTAAAACATTTTTGTTGTTCAGTTACTGATTGGAGACCTTGAAGTCCCCATTTAGCCTTGGTTTTATAATTGGGTTAAAGTGTACTTTACTAAGATTGGCAGCATACCTGATGCAGGCACTCCTTGTTTTGAAATAAGCTAAATTTACTCTTCTGTGAAAGCAGCTTTTTGTGACTTGTGTTCTCTTAAACGAGTTTGGTGTCGTTGTGGTTGATTCTTGCTTGTATTTTATTTTAGGAGCAAAAGACTTCTTTTCATTTTCTCACTTTATTCCCTAGCCAGCAGTTCCCAAGAGCTGTTCGGTTGAGCAGTTTGATTAGAAGAAACCTTGTAATCAAAGTGGTGGTTTGACTTGACAACTTCAGCTTCAGGTCTAGTAACAGCATAAGGTGTATCTCCACTGGAGCACAAATGCCAGCTGGCTCATCTCAGGAAATTCCTGGGTGAAGTTTTCCTCAGAAATGGTCTCAGGCTTGTCTTTTGTGGTGGAAGTTGCCTTTATGGTAGGATGCTTGTAGCAAACTCTGGTGTTCAGTGCTGCTGGGTGAAGCCCAGAGCTTCAGTTGGCAGCACGGGTTTATGTTAACAACTTTGTGGTTTCCTTAACACTATTCCCTGAGATACAGTGAAGCCCATGCAGGTGGCATTACATACAGTGGCAAAAACATATCTCTGCCGTTATCCCACAGCTTCTTGCTTGTGTCTCCAGTGAGGTTTTGGTGCTCTCTAGTTAAAATGCAGAGGTATCTGGAAGCTGTTCCTCCTGCTAACCTGTTTCTTGGTTCCTGGGTTGGATGCTAAACCAAGTTCAGAATAAGCTGGGTTTCCTTCGCCAATGGTGTTGGGACAGTGAAAACTTTTAGTAGAAGTATCTCAAGTTAGCAAAATTAAATGGAATTTAATTGAAAGGCCTCTGCTTTTCCATTGCTCCTAGAGTTGGCATGTCTAGGTAGAGGCTGATCTGGGTGGTGGCTGCTGGAGCTTTGCAGGACTGTTGCCAGGCACTCAAGGCAAGGTACCTGCAACCCTGGTTCCAGAAGAAGGCAGGACACTGGGTGTAGATATCAATGAGACCTCTCCAAGGTAAGAAGATATAGTGTAGGTCCTTCTGTGTAGCTTTGGAAGAAACTGAGTTGGGTTTTGGTTGTCAGGTACTTCCCCTCCGGCCCTCTTCACAGGGCTGCAACTGAAGAAAGGAGTGCAGAGAGCAAATGGCTGAAACAGCTGATTATGTTTTAACTGCCTTCTCTTCTAGTGTAGGAAAACCAAGTAACTTTCCAAAGTATGTTTTTGGCAGGACAGGCAGAATATCTAAGGACAGAAGTCTCAATTCATTGCAAAAAGGGTGGGGTTTTTTAATCTGCAAGAGACATCTGAGTCCTCCAGTGAAGCTTGAAGAAATAATCCCTGATGGTAACTGGTCACTTTGGTTTGAAAATAGGAACAGCTTTGTAGCTCCAAAAGGACTGTGCCTTGCTCTTGCTATCAAAGTGTGTGAATAGTGAGAAAGTTGTTCCTGTTCTCTGGAGCAAATCCAGTGAAACTGTCAGAGTGTTCTTGGAAGTGCAGCCCCAAAGCAGGAATCTCAAGTGTTACGAGGATGCTTCATTGCTCCTCATTTACCACCATTGGTGCTGATATTTTGCTTTATACCTGCCAATGCCTTTTCTGTTTTTAAATGCAGCACTGAGAGATGTTAGCTGAAACTTCATGCTTCAACTGTTCAGCCGTCCTGTGTAGTTTCATGTGTTGTCTCTTCCTTCCCCCATTTTCTTGTGGAGTTGCAGTGACTGCAAGACATGATCTGTTTTCACCTTTATTTTGTTAGTATTTGCCTTCTAGTGAATGTGAAAACAACTCTTGATAAGAAGTACTATCTCCCCCCGCCTCCCCTGCCAAGTGAAGAATGTGGATTTTTGCACTTACTTTCATTTCTGATGGTAGCGTCTTGGTAGCTGCGTGAGTCTGTTTACGTGACTTTTCTATTGAGAGCCTCAAGGTTGCCATCACCTGCTGTTCACTCATTTCACACTTGTGCAGCTCTATAAAGTGAATGAGACTTCAGGCGTTGGTTTTGAGAGGCACGGAACCTCTTTTTCTGGCATAGGAGACCTCCTGTGCCACCTCTTGGAGTCTGTGTTACTGGCTGCAGTATGGGGTTATTGCTTTTGTTTCCAGGCAGAAAGGGAGTGTCAAAGTTGTGAAAAACTGTAATTAAATTGTGGCAACCAGAGGTAAAAAATAAGTACCGTTCTCAACAGCTTTCAAAGTGTTTCAGGCAATTCATGTGTCAGTTTACTGTCCCTTTGTGACATTAGGTTGTAACTTCCCAGAGCTGTCTCTTGTGCTTGGACAAGATGTGGCTCTTCAGTGTGTGGAACTGTAGCTCTAGCTGCTGTTTCAAATTTGCCTTCAGCTTTATCTGTGCTAGCATCAGGCATCAATAGCATTAAGCCTACAGAAGCAGTAGCTGGTAGATTATCATAATACTGGTTTGGAGTTATAATTTTGCCAAAGAGCTGCTACCATGGAAAGGTTACCATGCTTTATTAAAAATTCTGCCAAATGGAGAAAAGATAGAGAAATTATTGCTTGTTCCAAGGAGAACAATTTCTTACTTTAACTTAGTGCAAGTAACAGGCATTATCATAGTTAAATGTTGCAGTCAAGGCTGCGACCACTGGAGTGGCCTTAGGTAACTTCTTCTGTGGATGATCTCACCAAGTTATTTTACAGTGTTCTGATTCAGTATGGATGTCCTTGTGTTGCCTAAACTTGTTGCTAGGGGCAAAGTTGCTTTATGTTTCAGGTTACATCCTTTTTGGGATCGTTGTTATCTTGCTCGGATGTAAAGGGGCTACTTTGACTTGTTAGTAGTCATGGGGTTGTTTTTTGTTTACCTTTTATTTTTTGGAGATGTTAATGAATTTATGTATGAACATATTGTATTTGCATAAACTTTCTAGCTCTGTCACTCTTGAGGTAATTTCCTGTCAAGCAAGTAGATTGTGCTGGAAACTCACCCCTCATTCAGGTGACTGGAGCATAGGATACTTTTCCAGCAGGGTCTCCATCTCTGGTGAATGCCAACTGAAAATGCAGAACAGTAGTGCAAAACCAGTCTCAGCCCTGTAATCAGGTTGACTGGTATCAATATGGTTTCTCAAATGCAGAAGTAGAAAATGCACCTCTGATAATTTGACTTAACAGATAAATGTAATGAGTAGTGACATAATATCCAAATATATGAAAACTAACTCTTAAAGCATTCCAAGTCTCTAAAGGCATGAAATTATAAGTTTATATGTGCCTTCTCAAAGAGTAGAGCTGTCAGTGATCTTATAAACCAGGCTTATAAAAGAAAAAACTAAAATCTCCAGTAACTACACTTCTGCCATTCTAAATGTAGACCTAGAGCAGAGATGCTCTTGCTAGCAAAATGCTCTTGCTAGCAAAATGTGGTCAGCTTCCTCTCTTTCAGTGAAATCTGCATAAGCATGTGGTGTGAACAAGGAAAAAAAACCCCTTTTTCTGGCTGATGATAAATTGTTTGCCATGAATCACTGTCTAAATAAGATGGCATGAAAAGAAAATGAGAAATCTAATGTGTTTTCTAATTCTGGTTATTCATTGATTAAATTAAATGATCCATCTGTACCTAAATATAATTATAGTCAAGTCATCAGTGGAGGAGGAGAAAGCTGAGTTGTCAGATGGAGTTAACAGTGTTTTTCTGAATATGCAACTGCCTTGTGCATCTGCCCCATGTAGTAAAAGCTGCTTGAGAAAGGAGGGGATCATGTAGATGCTGCTCTTGTAGTTCTCAGTTTGTGTCTGCTATGTAAATGGCAATATGTTGATGTTACAAAATTTTATACCAGGTTTTGTGTTGTCTTGCAATATCCTCTTATGCTTTTAGATGTGGAGGATGAAAAGCTGTTTCTAAGCATGTGGTTATAGCTTGATTGTTTTTTTAAAAAACCCTGAAACATACCCAACAAAACCCAACTCATGGAGCTTGTGGCTTTTTCTGTTGTTTCATTTAAATTCAGACAGAAGCAGTGTTTTAGGCTGTACTGTATGATAGTATGTAGACAGCTTTCAGACTAACCAAGTAGTAAAAAGACTTTCATTACAGTCTTGTTTTACACTAGGAAAGATTGTGAGTGTGCAGAGATCTGTGTTTCAGATGCTTGATAACTTGCAAGAAAGTTTAATGCAGTCCTCCAGAAACATTGAGGTAGTCTTGTTTATGCATTTGGATTCTCCTGCACCTCCTCCTTCCTTTTATTGGAATGGTCGGTGTTAAGTGAAGGTGTTTGAGGATGGTGTTTTCAGTGGTGGGCTTGGCAGCAGCTGCTCTTGGAGGCAAAGGAGATGAGACACCACGAAGGCAAGGTCCTCTGTAGCTCCCTTGAAGGATCTGGTGTGGTAGAGACCAGGTATCCAGCTGGCATTTTGTATTTGTTATTGTTTTGAATTCTCTGAATTTTTCAGGGGTGGACGGAGGAGGATTTGGTAGCTGAAAGGTCTTTTTTTTTTCCTCCTCTTTCTTTTTTGTTTTTAATTCTTTCTCACTGGAATCTCCCTGTTTGGCTTCAAATTGCTTCAATAAAACCCTGGGTTTTAATGCTTTTGGACACCCTTGACAGAGGGACAGCTTCAAATATCGCAGTGACCTTGATTTTCATGAGAGCCCACTGCCCTCTTGATTGGGGAAGATGGTTGTGATGCAGGCAGGTGAGCTCATACTGATCAGACTTCAATNGAAATTATTTTCTGTCATAAGATGAACAGTAAAGCTGATGTGCACTTAATTCTTACATTTCTTGGCAGCTGTTCCTTGGAGTAATAAGCTCAATATTACATTATCAGTGTGGTCTAGTTATTTCTTCCACAGAAATAGAGGAAAGCCATAATATAACTTAATTTCTAACAGTCTGAATGTGGTTGTTTTCAACAGGAACTGTTCTTATCAGAAGCAGTAATGGCCACCTAATGCTGGTATCTCAACAGGCAATAGCAGGAGCACAGAACCAGACACAAAATAACGCAAGTGTGAGACCATCTGTGCCGACCAGCACACCTGCAATCCGAATATGTGCTGTGCAGGTAACTTCTCTCATGGCTTCAGTTTGACGTAGCTGTATGTTATGTACTTATAACAGGGTTTGCAAATAAGTTGTGAAGGGTTAAATAAATTTCATTTCTGAATGGGTCGATGATGTTTGGTTTTGCACCAATAAATATCACTGTGTGCTTTGCTTTCTTGCTTGGGAAAAAACTTGTGAGCTGTTACATACTCCTCTCTGATGTTTATGATGATGATGTAAACCATTTTAAGGAAAAAAAAAAGCCAGCCAAAACTGCTTAAAGTGTTACTGCTAGTACCTAAAATCTTGTGCTCCTCTGTTGGGATATTTCTCTGAAGCTGAGTAAAGCTGAGGACCTTTCTCATGTCCCTAGGATGTTTCTCCTTCCCTGAGCTCTGCTGGCTTTTTGCTTCTGTCTCTTGTAGTGTGGTCAGTGTGCAAGAGTAAGGAGGTACATAAAAGTAACAATTTAGGTATTTATTTAACCGTTTTATTCTGATTATTCATTATCTCTAAATGTCTCTGAATCTGTTATTGAATATTAAACTAGCAGACAAAGAGCTTTGTTGAGCAGTGTTTCAACTTACATGGACTGTGTGAATGGTGTCTGTATTGTTACTGTAAGAGGATGTGTCTCAGTTTGTATCTGACCCCAACCTCAGTGTCTGTTTTGTCTTTGACTTGTGTAACAACTGTTCTCTGCCCATGTGTAACTATTTTTTAAATTTTTTTTTTCAAAGAATTCTGGCACACAGTTAGTAAAGAAAATAGCAGCTGCTCCTGTGAAAACATTATCTCAAACAACAAATGCTGTGGTTTCTACTGTTCAGACACCTGCTGTAATACAGGTACTTTGCAAGCTCTATGGTATGGTGGAATAAGTGACAGAAAGAACTGGAGAAAATATGGGTGCATTCTTGTTATTTCTAACTGTAATCTGGTTTTCAGTAAGCTTGGTAACCTTTGCCCTCATTTGCCAAAACAAATTATTTCCCAAATCTGTTTTTTTAAATGCATAATTTAATTAGGCTTCTGTCAGTGTGTGTCAGATAATCTTATCTCACTACAGTAGGAAGCATGTGAACAATGAATAAAATAAATAGTTCAGAGAGCCATTTCCAGTGCTTTTGTACTCCGTGACAGAGCTCCTTCAATCTCTTGCTAAATCTTTTCTGGGAGATGTGCTCCTGTTGGTGTTCTCTGCTTCCTTAGTGGGGGAAAAAGGTATATCTGAGATGATGTGGAGGGGAAAATGAGCTGTCTGCACCAATCAAGCTGTTTTTCGTGTGTATGATTTTTTTCCCCTCATTATAAACTGAAGGAAGGTCATAGCTGAAGACCTGTTCTCTAATTGACTGTGGCAGATGGGTTCCACAGGTACAGCTGTAAATAGGCAATGGTTGAAAATGCCTCATTATTTTTAGATAGTATTTTTGTCATATTTCCTGGGTTTTGTTTTGCTTTTTCTAGAGAAAAATGTTTTAGTCCTCTTCTGAAGAGGCTTTTATCACCTGCAGAGTATGAGATTTTTCCTATGCATGGTTCATCCTCTGTTCTTGGGGACTGGACTTCTGGATAAGCATGTGGAATGAAAAGAAAACTACATTTTTCTGCAGATAATATGTTCTGTTCTCATAATCTGGAGGAGAAATCATGAAGTCTGGTTTGTACCTATATTTTGTGATAAGAGTTTGAAGGAGACTCAGCTGTAGCAGTTGACAAAATAGTAAATAAGCAGGATCAGTCATTCAAAAAAAAACCATGCTGGATGTATGTTCTTGACCCTGAGAGTGTTTGAAAGATTGGGGGATGTGTTTGTTGACAGTGGTAACAGTCTGACTAACGAGTTCATCCTTCTGCTGTTCTTCTGTATCAGCAGCTGAACACTACTCACACTCTGTGCTCTTTTTTCATTTCCCTCTCACTACAGATGGATAATGTTGGGGACAAAGTGGAAAAACCCAGAGGCCTTTTGTAATACATTTTCTATTTTGCTTAGATTAGAAACAGTGTATGCTTGGTGTCTAAATACAATAATGGATATTCCTTACTTTTATTTTGGAATACTACCTTGCAAACCCTGTGTCTGTGATCTCTGCTAGGGGTCTTTAGGATATAAAAACAGTAGTCATCTACTGTACTACCCTTGCACTGGGGAGAAGAGATGAGGATCATCAGTCATCTGATGGATGAAGTCGCATGCATCCTCACACTCTCACGTGGATAAACACTGAGATTCATCATGCTATTAACTTCTCTTTTTTTAAATTATATCTGCCTTTGGCTTGTTTTTTTCTGTACTTTAATTCAGTTTTGATGTAGTCTTTTGAACTTGTGTTCTGCTGAGATAGACATGGAGTATTTTTTGTAAGCTGGTTTTTTGGTTTTTTTTGTTATCCCCAGTGTAGAAACTGGAACATTTGTAATGAGCTGTAGGGCTGGGTTTAAACAGCAGGATGGATTTAACATCATGGTTTTAAATGATGACTTTAGGAAAAATTAATAGAGCTCTTTTGTTTGGAGTGGCTTCCTTGAAGCCCCTCTGTTTTGCAGAGGATTGCAAAGCCCTCTGTACTATCTCCTTGTACAATGAAGAGTAAATAGATGCAGTGTGGATGCATCTTGCCATCACATGGTCACATTGCTCCTCACCCTGTGGTGGGCCAGAGTGCTGAAAAGGGACTCAATGCAAAAAGTTTATGGAACCAGCTGGGGAAAGGATAGCAGAGCCCTTGAGTCTGATTTCCTTGGCAGCAATTCATTCATCAGTCTTGAAATAATTTCCTGATCTTAATCTCAGCAGTTTTTTTGAGGTCACAGGAGAGGAGTGTTGGTGTGGTAGTATGATGTCATCACAGAAAGTGGTGGAGAGTAGAGAGGAAATAACCCTTGGCTTGGTTGTGCATCTTCAGTCTTGTGTGAAATACAACTTGGAACATGCTCTGCAAAACTCTGGGTACTGACTGCAGGATTATTCTCCTCATCAACAAAAATATTTTGCTTTTTTGACATCCCTGAATGTTTAAGCTCTGAGGTTAGACGAAATTACCTGCACATTCTTATTTTTTACCTGTTTCCCAGATGGGGTAACGAAGCTGCAAAGTGTCTAATTAGCATCATGCTGAGACACTTCCATTTAGATGCAGAGCACTTCTTCTCTTGAAATGACTTCAAAATATGCAGGATTAATGCCACTTTTTTGTGGTGACTGTTTCTCTGATGCTAAAAGTGAGAATGAGAATTGTTAGTAGTGAAAAAGGTTGATGGCAGATGACAGAAGTTAATTCCCATATATTCGTTTTCTTTGGAAAAGGGTCCAGCAGACTTCCTGTTGTTTCCTCCCTCAGCTGATAAAATGCTGTTCTAGTCTTGATGTGTAAGCATGCTGGAATTTGCAAGAGATCAGCTCCTGTTTTTGACTTTTAAAAGCCCAGGGCATTGCAACTTGGCAGATCTGCGCTGTGTCCCCTTCCGTCTTCCTCCTGCCCATCTGTTTGTGGGATTCTTGTGCCCAGTTTGCCTCCCTGTGGTCTTAGAGCTGTTGAGCCTCAACCTTGGAAGAGGCAGTGGTGGTGGCAGAGATCCTGCAGAGAGCTATTAAAGTGCTACCAACAGCGGGAGCCTAAGCTAGAAAGATTTCTGGTAGCTGCCTGCTGCTTTCATGTCAAGCTGGCAGTAACTTGGAGAGGGGAGGACACCCACCCAGGGAAAAAAAAAGATTGTAAATATATGACAAAAGTGTTAGGGTTGTGCTTTAGCTTTAAGTATTTGCTCATTAATTTTCTCTATCCTGAAAGACTGATATTCTACATGATGTCTGTCCCACTTTTGACTAGTTTTTGTTTTATCCATGGTAGGGTAAGTTAGACTCCTGTCTTAACTGTCTTATGATTAACACAATTAGCAAATATTAGTTGTGCCTGTTCGACTAAGCTGGGATGCTTAAATGCCTTAAGAGTCAGTGAAAACAATTATATTGTGCAGATCTGAACCTGGAGTTTGGACCACAAAACCAGACTTGCTCTTCCTCTTCATACACACGGAGAAATGATGACACCCAACCTTAGGTTTCAAATGTTAACCTGGAACTCTACCTGTGTGTTCCCTCTGGCTTTTCAGTTTTTAAGCTGAGAAATCTCAAGTAGTGTTTTTTTGCATGGGCAAAAAGTCTTTTGTTTGTGTTGTATTGTGTTGTATCAAGTGAACTGTGTTGGGTTTTTTTGAGTATGGTTTGTTTGTTTGTTCTCTTTAAAATCTGAAGTAGAAATACTTCAGTTTAGTGGGGTTTAGATTTAGCCCAATTTGCAAAGAAGGGAGGTATTTCTTCCTAAACCTTAATTACTCTCTTGTTGCTGGAGCTTCTGCATCTGTTGGTAAATTATAATGAGCTTTTAAAAAGAGATCTCAAAATAACTGAATTTTGTGAGAGTTTCTGTCAGGGCAGAGGAGAAGGAGATCCAAATTGCTGCCTACAAGGAAAAGGAAGGAAGAACTAGTTAGGTCCATTTGCTGAGCTGGCTGCTTCTGCTGGCACTTGCATCCTTCCAAAGTGGACATAATGTCTTTTGCTTACTCTGTGTGGGATAGGAAAAACAAGGAGTGTTGCAACTGGGAGAGGAGCTTCAGGGCAAGACTGGAAGATAAATAATCACTTATGGTTTTGCTTGTCTTCAGAATAGTATCACCTGGCTTAGCATTGTCCAAAATCCATTAGTCTTAGACTGTAGAAGCCTGGCAAAGTTAATATATTGGTTTCTTCAAGACAATTTTACCTTTCTGTCTTCCTTCAAAGTTGCAGGCAGTGCTTTGGTCTGGATGTACCTTTGTAATTTCTTCCCCCCACCCTTGATTTGTAAATAGAATTATGGCTGTGGCTGTCACTTACTGTACTAAATAGAGTCTCTAAAAGCAATTTAATCTCAACTCTAAAAACAAAGAAGAATTGTTTCTTTGTGTTTTAAACAGCAGTGTGGAGGGAGATTGCTACCTTATATGCTAGCAGAATCCAGTATGTTTGTCACGTTGTTCCTTGGTTAAAAAGTGTTAATTTTTCTCTTCAGCCAGCAGCTGCAACAGCTAATGTTACTACAGTTACTGCTGTAAAGCCTTTGAGTACTGGAACACCTGTAAAACTTCCAGTTACAGGACCACCTGCACAAGCTATCTCCCAAAAGGCAGTCTCTGTGAAAGCAGAGGGCACAACAGTAGCACAGACCAGCGCTTCTACAGTAAGGAAAAAAAAAGTTTTTAATTAAAAATTAACATTCTGTATGTTCATCAGAGGTTGAAGAGACAGTGCAACATCTAACAGTCTTCTCTTTATTTCCACACTAGGAGATGCTAGAGAATGTGAAGAAATGCAAGAATTTTCTTGCTACGCTAATAAAATTGGCGTCTAGTGGACCTCAAGCCCCTGAGATGGGGCAGAATGTGAAGAATCTGGTGCAAAATCTACTGGTGAGACTTTTTTTCCAAAACCAAGTCTGCATAATTTGTGTATAGATTTTTGACATTTACTTTGTCACAGTTTTGTTCTTGTTATTTTGTACCTTTTTACTGAGTACATCTGACCCTCTTATGTTAAGTCTTGTATCATAAATCTTATTTTAACTGAATCCCATGCTGTGTTATTTCCCCCCCCCCACATTTCTGTTTCATTTTGTGCACACAGGTAACAGATAGCAGGAGGAGCTGGTAGTGTTAACACAGCTTCCTGGGTCTTTTTTTTTTTCATGTTAGTGTAGTTTTGAATCCTCAGTAGCAAGAATCTGATGTGGAAATTGCAGTGCAGTGCTAAGTCTGTACTAGTACTTTACTCCAAGATGGAACTGAGCAGTGGAACAAGAATGACATTATCAATAGCTTAAAACAGTAGGATGGAGCAAGCAATGTGGTGGCTGCCAGCCTCTCTCTCTTTGCAGGTGGCTTCCGTATGGTGCTTCGTGCTGTATCCCAGCGCAGCTGGGTTTTCCTGCTAACGATTTCTCCTGCCACTTCTTGTCATGGCATTTGACCGCTGCTGCTGTGTTGTTGTTCCACCGTAGCAGAAGGCTGTGTGCTGGTGGTGGGGTTGCCTTTGCCAGTGGTACCAAAGGGCTTTTCAGTCTAGGAAGGTGTGATGTAGACAGGTGTAATTTCAGAGAGCAGATTGTTTGAAGATGCAGCCTTGCAAAAATTCGATTCCTTAGCCTCTGTCCCTGCTGGACTATACATCTTCCTTCTGTGGCAAAAATAGAGTTGTTCTTTCTTGGGCCTACAGTACATTTTGTTTTGGTTTGGGTTTTTTTAAGAGCAATTGTTAAGAGACGTTAATACATTGTTAACTGCACAGCTGTTTGCTTTTTGTGGTAGTTAAAAAATCTGCCACTCGGTATTTGTATGATTTAAGTGCAAAATAAGGTGATGTTTTTTGCGTATGACAGAAATGAGTAAATTGCAGCTGGGCTGCAAAATGATCCTTACGGCAGTGTTTCATGAAGTGGGTGTTAAGCACCCTTTATGCACTGAGCCTTAGTGTGCCGAACCACTAGTGTCTGTATCAGTAAGACCTCGGTGACCCATGTCTGCATCACAGTGAGATCTAACAGGCAACAGATCAAGTGGCTAAATGGGAGAGCTGCTGGAAGCTCTGTCTGCAAATACACAGTCTTTAAAATCCCTGGTCTGGTTATGTAGCAACTTGGAACTGTTGCTCCACAGGTGAATATAGGTGAGAGGAGTAATGTCTCAGCAGAAATGGAGATTGATGCTGCTCTTTGTGTGTCTGTACCTTCTTGGAGGAGATAGTGTTCTTGATGACTGGGAAGGTGAGGAAAGGCAGCTTAGCCCTGTGTGCAAATGTGTCAGAAGTTTGCTGCAGCTACTTAACCTTCCCAAGCCCTTGAGTCAGATGTTTGTGTTGGGACAGGGTGGAAAGCATTAAGAAAGGGAAAAGTACTCTGCAATTGACAGGACTGTTATCATAGAAGTATGCAGAAATGTTTTGATGCTTTTGAAAGACTGTGTTAGGTGTTCTGTGAATGCATTAGTCTAGAATTGTCTTACTGCTAAGTTGACATTAGTGTCTTCGATGCCTCTAAGTTTATTTTTATGCAGATAAACTACCTTTACTGAAAGAAGTACTAGTAGTTGATTTAAATTACATTTGCATAAGAATGAGATACTCAAAAGGATCAGTGTTGCTTGTAAACTTGTAAACTTTCCCTTCGCTTCAGTGCCTGGGTGTGAACACCTGTCCATAAGTGTGTTAACTGCCTGTAGTTGAAGAAAGGGTAAACAACTTGGGTAATACTATATGAGCATTGTAACATTATTCTATCCTAACTCTTCTCTTTTTTTCTTTTTTAAATAAAGCAGGAAAAAAGCAATTGAGTACTGAAATTGAATAATGCCATGATAATAGAAGTTTCCATGACCTTTTGATACATCTTGGGGAAAAAAAGTGGGGTGGATTCAGTTATAACTTACTGTTGTAATTATATTTTCCTCTTAGGAAGCAAAAATTGAACCAGAAGAATTTACAAAAAAGCTGTACATAGAACTTAAGTCATCCCCACAACCATATTTAGTTCCCTTTCTCAAGGTAAGTGTTTGATTATAGATATGTAGTATTTGAAGAGGGAAGGGAGGAGGACCAGTAAAAAAGAGAGTTGGAATATTCAGATAGGTTTTTGGTCAGGTCAGTTGAAGAATGGTGCTTAGCATAGCACTGTGTGACTGTTGTGTTTGGAAAGGCAATTCTTAAGGGGAAGGGGAATTTTTGAGGAGTAATTTATGCTGTGTTCTTAATGTTGTAGTGTAATTGCCCTCTAGGTGTTAATAGAGACTAATGTTTTGGAAGCTGTGCATCTATCTATCTACAGTAGAGCAGCTATGTTAAGATGACCTCTTCCTTTCTCATCAAAATTGTAGCAATTGTAAGTTCTAACTCAGAAGCTGACAACAGTGGTGATGCACAGCTTATGCCATGTTAAAGATCAAAGAATCTGCATAAAGCTATTCATCTTCTACTGGTCTGTGTTTAGCTGGAGGCAGAAAAAAAATCTCTACCCCTTTCTCCAGAAAGGGTCTGACAAGACTACTGCAGCTTGGGAAAAGAATTCCAGGAACCCTACTTCCATACTAGCAAGTAGTCATATAAAGGAAGAAATGCTTCCTTGAGACTTTTATTCATATGATAGAATGGTATTAACAAAATAAATTATACAGCAAGCATTAAATCTCAGTGAAAGCATGGAAAACTATGTTAAATTTACTAAATTTCAATGTAAACCATACTCTTGGGCTTGTTAGAGCTGTACATCCATTATAGGCATGATGGAGAATAAAGGAAGAATAGTTAAATGGTAAAGCTGGGACAGAGTTTTTCTGGAGTTTGCCCTTTTCCTTGGTATTTTACAGGCCTTATAACAATGCATGTGATAATGTTGATATTGCTCTGTATGGCTGGTGTTAATCTGCCCAAATGTGGGATAAATTTTTTTGTTACAGTGGCAACTTTTAAATGCCTTTCTAGCAAATTTGTCATGAGTCTGAAAGTGCAGTCATCTCTGCAGGACCTTAAGCTGAGATGGGAGATTCAGATTTGATACTAGAAAAAAAAAAAAATCTTCTCTGTTAGGATGGTCAGGTATTGGATTAGGTTGCCCGGGGTGGTGGTGCAGTCACCATTCCTGGAGGTTAATAGGATCTAGGTCTGGTGCTGGGTGATGAGGTTTAGTGGTTTAGGTAGTGCTGGGCTGAGGGTTGGACTTGATGGTCTTAAAGGCATAAGGTCTCTTCCAACCTTGATGATTCTGTGATACATAAAATTTTCCAGTTGGTCATTTATTATCTGTTTAATTTCCTGGAGACTTCTTAAATGCCTGTGCAAAAGCCAGAAAAATAAACAGCTCAGAGAATGGGTTTTCTGCATCCAGTGTGGCTCTGGCTGCGGAAGGACCAGGCTGTGAGTACTGGGTCAGCATGACTGGCACTCACAGAAGTGCTCAGCTGTTGTGAGAAACCATGCAACAATGTGAAGAGCTGCTACACTTGATGCAGAGAACTCAGGGCAGTTCTGCAGGGATTAAGTTGGGTTCATCAGCGTGGATGAGACCCTGACCTGTCGCAGCAGAGGCTTTGTGTGTTTCTTCTGCAGCGTGCTGCCAGGTACTGGCATCATCTAGGTTTCTCTGATTTGGGCAGTGTCCATACCACATAATCCTCCTTGGCATGCTGCTCTCTCCCTGTTGCATGCTATATTAACAAAGATACACTGTGACTTCAGAAGTGTTGTTCATACATAGAGTTAGCTGACTTTGCAATGTTGCCAATCCTTTAAAACATCTTGCACCCAGATTGCCTTTTCCTGAAACACTGTGAGGATGTGTGGTTGATACACACAATTGGGTTGATCTGTAACTCTGAGGAGCTGCGATAGGACTGAGTGCCAAATGGAGGATGACTTCAGGAGCACTCCTCTAAGGTGCTAAGAGGATCAGTGCTGGCCTTGTTTGTGGGGGAAATGTTTGCAGCTTGAGTCTGGAAAGAAATGTGATACAGCTTTTTGCCAATCCACTTTTAGCTAGTGAAGTGGAATTTTAGGGAGGACTCTCTCCAGTCAGCTCTTATCTTTGAGCTGCAGGTTTTTGATGAAGTTGTGCATGTGTTTTGTTTTGTGTGTTCCAAGAGGTGGAAAAAGTACAGTGGCTTTGGCTGTGAAGCCTGCTTGATTTTCAAGTCTGCTGGATGCTTCTGGTACATAAATTGCATCAAGAGCTAAGCAGCTTTTTAAAAGAAAAAGAAGTGAATGTTAAAATACAAATGGGCTGCAAAAGGTCCAGTTGTGCAAACAATATGAATACTTGGTACATTAGCATGAGACATGCTCCTTTTGCATGAAGTCCAAAGTGGCAGCACAATGTTAGAAGCTGTTACAAACTTTAGCAGTTAAGAGAGGAAGAAAAATACAAGGGTTTTCAAGAGTATACAGGTAGCTGCAGAACTGATTTCCCCTGGTTCAGAGCCATAGCAGATTATAAACAGTGAAGGAGAAAAATCTGTAGAGAATTTGAAGATTATTCTGTCCATTAACCTTCTCAAACACAGCTGTAGTAAAAATGAGATGTTGGTAGATTCCTTTACTTTTGTTCTCCTGTTGCACAGAAGTAGCTGGCTGAAGTTGTGTTGCTGCAGCTCTACAGACATTATTAAAGTGGTATCCCCCCCTAGTGTAGATACAGCTGTATTGGTATAAAAGTGTTCTTGTCTTCAGAGCTTGTTTCTGACTTTATTGGATAATTCGTAGCTCCCTGTCAGGCTCTATGAAATAAACACAGCTGTTCTAATATAGCAGGGGTTTTTGGCAAAACAAAATTCTTTGAGGTAATAAAGCAGTTAAAATCATCTTACTCTGAAACATAAATTCCAAACTGAAAAATCTAAACAGAAGAACAAAGTTATATGCGAGTTTCCCCATAGGTGGAATTTACTTTGTGTAGTGTAGCTGCGGCGATGGTTGACCTTTGCTCAGCTGGTGTTGGTGTTTCTCGTCATCTTCCCTGAACAGGATTGTCATCAATTTAAGGGTGCCTGAAATTTAGCAAAACTTGTCTGCCATTTATCGTCTCCTGAAAAATTTAATTGGAAAATTAGGAAGAGGATTCAGTTACAAATGTATTATTATTGTGGCAAACTCTGCTGCTACTACGTCCAGTGTTTTATCATTTCTCTTCTAGAAAAGCATGCTTGCCTTACGGCAGCTGATGCCTGATCCTCAGAGCTTTATCCAGCAGTGTATGGAGCAGCCAGCTCCAACCCAAGAAGTGGTTTTGACTTGTACCTCAGCGGTACCAGCTCCTTCGACAGCAGCGGCAACCTCGGCTGTAGCAACACCCGCTGTTCCAGCTGTAAAACCTGTGCCTGCCTCTGCAGCAGTCACAGCCCCTCTAGTTGTCACCCCAGTCCTTGCCAGCACGTCGGCAGCAGCCTCTCTGCAGGCCGTGAGGGCCATTCCTGCCCCCGCAGCGGTGACAGCGTCACTCGCGCCTGCAGCGTCCGTGCTCACCACAACCGTGGCGTCGTCCGGGCTGACTGCTGTCCAACCTGGCAAGCTGGTCCTCACCTCTATGGTGCCAACGACCCCTCTGCAGCCTGCAAAGCCAGTGCTGGTCTCTACAGTGGCATCTTCAGCAACAACCCCTGTCCAGCCTCTGAAACCAGTCATCGGAACCCCAGTTGGTATTAAGATCTCGCAGCCCAACTCCATCGTGTCAGCAGGTGCTCAGCAGGTGGTCAAAGTGAAACAGCTGGTAAGAGGGATTCTCTGCTTCTCTGTAACTAACCAGGCTCCTTTACTTTGACTTGTGCTGTTTAGTAAAGAGGATACCAATTTGGACCTCTGGTTCTTTTTTTTTGTTTTTCTTTTAGTATATAAAGCTAGTCTGTCTTGAGTTCATCGGTTATGCTTGTCATAGTTTAGAAACACTGAGCCCTTGCTGGAAAGATGAATTTAAAGCCAATCTGTCATCTAGGTCTCTTGCAAGACCACCATTTCACCAGACTGAACATCCATGTTGAAACACAAGGGGTACAAGGTCTAACCCCCACACAACCAGGCTAGGTTGGCACCTGGAAGAAAAGGTAGGAAATGCAAGTGTCAGAAGCAGAAACTGCTGATGGAATACTTACATTAATTGCTCTTGGATGTCCTGTTAGGGCTATGCCTCAGCTAGCCACCAGAGATGCCAGCCTCTCTCCCCTGGTGGTTCCTGCCCTGGGTGCAGGCACAGGTGGCTCGATGATGTTCAGCGATATGTTATCTGAAACGTATGAACTACCTCAAGGAGCTTTTCTGAGCTGACCTCCACATTCACTAAGACATGTTAATTACGAAGTCCAAAACTGAGTTTTTTCTATCAGGCCTCATTAGCCAACAAATTCCAGGAGGAATAACTGTCTTATTAAAACAATACCCTCAAAAGCAATGTGCTAACGTTTTTTATTCTTGGCACAGGTTAACTTCTTGCTAATGTTAATATTAAATACCAAGAAATGTGAATCACAGGTATACCCGAAAGAGCAACTTTGTGAAATAAATTAGGTTTGGCTTATAGGTGTTTAAGATACCAAGTAGCATGGTATTTAGTTGGTACACCTGTAAGTAATGCTCTCACGTATTTTGAGAGAATTAGTATCCCTTTGGCAGGGGAATCTCCCTTATTTAAGCCTCCTTTAATTCTTGCAAAGGAATTCCTTGTAAAGATTATTTTTCTTTAGAAAGTGGGAAAACCATTAGACTTCCTGGAAAACTAGATTTACTTTCCACAGGTATAGTAGGACATCTGCTGTGTGAGTTTTCTTTTTAGCTTGGATGTTGTGTATATTTTAACAGTGTTCAGACCCCTAAAATGTTTTGCTTTTTTAGTTTCCTTCCTTTCAAAGGGTAGATGTAATACAAGAATCCTGCATTCTAAATGAAGAGTTTGTGCCGTGGTAGAGTAAGCTACCATAAGCATGAGCTTTTCACCTTTCCAGACTTGTTTAAAAAGAACAAAACACTCAACTGTATGGGGTGGATGGGAAGTCCTTTTTCTGAGTGGATTTGTTAAGGAAAAAAAAAAAAAAAAAAAAAAGGCAGAATACCCTCAACCCCAAAACTCGAAAGAAGAGTTATTAAGCATATGCACTGACAATCTTGGCTAGTTGTAGGTAAAGTCATATTGGAAAAGGAGTTGGTACATATTGTCTTCGAGGACTAAGTTTGAAATTCCAGCCAGAAGAAAAGAATTTCTTAGATAGTATAAGGGCAGGAGAACAGTTTGTTGGCTACACAGCAAGTCTTGTAATCCAGGGGAAAGGTTGACCATCTGTACAAATAGGCAAGGAAGCTTAGCTCCACACAAGGGAGTCAAAACACTTCTTGAATCTGATATTGGTGAACTCAAGAAATGGCTTCTGCCTCTACACTGCTGCACAGTGTGGCAGTCTGCTGCAATTGCTTTCCTTTGCTGTGCCTTACATGTTTTGAATTGCATACAAAACATGTTTTTATCCTCATTTGGGTAGATCCCAGGCACAGTGATTAAAACACTTGCTCTTCTCAGATACAGTTGAAGGACTGAGTTGACTGCTTCACCACTGCTTAGCCATATCAGGAGCTTGGTGTTTGTTGACAAACTTACAAGCACAAAGGGCAAGTTAGTAGAAGTGGCTGTATCTCCTATGGCTTCCCCAATGCCTTTTCTTGAAAGGGCAGAGGGTCTGTTTTCTCCCATAAGAAAACAGATCTGGACCTGCCCTCCCTAAACAGAAGATTCCTAGTGCCAGCTGAAAAAGGAAGCACATTGCCAGCTGTGCAAATCTGTCTGTACAATGCTGCCAGCAATTTTTTCCCTTTTCAGCCCACAGGGATGTCTGATGCCATGCATTCCCTCTGCATGCCCCTTTCTAATTTTGGCCTCTTGTGCTTGAGAGAATTTGAACTTTCATGTGCCAGCTCCATTATAATGTTGGTGGTGCTCAAGAATGCAGCACTGCTGTATTTTAATATCCAATTTGTGACTGAAGTGATACAACATGAAAGTTTTCATTTTTGTAGCATTATTATCAAAACTCTGCGTGAGCACTGTGGCACCTGTTCCTTAGGGATGCTGTTGGGATTGATTGCATTCCTGTGCTGTGAGAGTTGCACATTTTGAAGGAATTTCTCCTGTTACTTTCTTAACACCACCCCATTTAAGGGTGTTTTCTTACAGAGAAGTTTTATCTTGGTAATAAAGTTTGTCTTGCTCTAGTATTGCTTTGCCTCTTGTTAAAGCACAATAAATGAAAATTTACATTACCAGATGCTGGTATCCATTGGTGAGAAAGCTGCTGTGAGATTACAGCTTCATGTCAGGCATAACCAGCTGGGGTTTATGGTGTAGTCCCCACAGTTACCATTGAGAAACACTGCCTGGAGATTATTAACAATTGAACCAAATAGTGAAGTGTCTATGCTGTTGCAGCTGCTTGTTCTTAGCGAGTTGTTCGTGTCAAGTTCTCTCAGAGCTGAGTTTTCATGAACAATCTTCTCCATTATTTTTTTTGTCTTGGTTATTGCTTTTGCATTCAATTAGTGAGGCTTCCTTTATGAAGCAGTACTGCTTGCGTGTGATGATACCTCAGCATCCCTCTGCTGATCTCCAAATTTTGTTTTATGAATGTAGAACAGGTTCAGTGAGGCCAATCAAAGTCTATTTCAGGCAGTTGTCTCTTCGTTGTCAGCTGAATGTTGTGTTGCATTTTTTAACTTAGGAACATCAATGATTTTATTCTGATATCTGTGTCAACCTGCTTAACAGGGCACAAAGGAACGTTCCCTTTTCTTTATTAGTTCTTGCTGCTAACCTGAAGCAAAGAGACAATAACTCCTTCTCACAGATATTACTGATGTTGGTAATGCTTCGTTCTGGCATGAGATCGCTGTTGAAATTTCCAGTATTGCTCTTCTCTCCCATTGCAAGTCCCAAGGACTTCCAGCTTTTGTTAGTCTAGAGCTAGAATGGCAAACAGAAAATGAGCTCTACTGCCAGCACATCCTTTCTGTTTCTTGGCAATGTAGCCTCCTTGGTTACTTGACTTACATCCCAGTCTCCACTTAGACCATTGTTGTAACATTGCTATCTCTGTTCTTTTGTCTGCTGTACCTCAGTCTGGAGTGCTTATGTTTCCTCCTGTGCTGTTCCAGTGTTTTGCATGCTGAAGATGAAGCATCATTGTTCCTGGTGGTGAGGAGGATCTCTAGGTGTGTGTTAGTGCTAGTGGAGCAAGCTGGTTGGCTCCTCATTAATTACCTGAACTCACAAAAGAGGTTGCTAACACTATTCACAACTTGCAGTTTTGAAAGCCAGATCTTTCTGAGAGAGCAAACTGAGGTTTGGGAAAAACACACAGAAGTAAACGTTAGTGTCTGTTCTGCTCCATGAGGAAATGCTGCATATTTGAGCCTCATCTCTGGCCACAGTCTGTCCCTGTATTCCTGTAGTGCTTTCCTCCTTTGGATCTTAATATTAACTGTGTGTCAGCTTTTCAGATACCACTTCCAGATCAATTATTCTGTTACTGCTGCTACGCCAAGCCTTAGTGCCACCAGTACAGAGATGGTTGAGTGGTTATCTTCACTCTTGGATGCACAAAGTACCTCTTTTTGTGAATGTGTGATACTTATGTTGATGATATTTATTAATAGAGGAGAAGTTAGATTACAGGAGAAAGCCGAATTTCTGAAGTACTGTAAATGTCAATTTTTTAATTACACTTGTGCAGTCTTGCTATACAAGCACTCTTTGGACTTTCTGAAGTAAGAATAAAAGATGTCGGGGAGAAAAAATGGCTTCTTGATCCTGACATTTTCTTTATGTTAGTTTTTTGCTGCTAAAAAAGTAGGATTCAGTCTGAACATGTTGATTTTATGCTTTGGTGAAGTAACATCTTCCTACTGCCTGTAATCAAGAACTTTTTAAAAGATGTATCAAAGCTGAAGCCCACATTCTGCTAGCTAGGAGGCTTAGAAGTGAGATTTTTAGGGATGCTGCAATTTTATTACTTTCTTGCATTTTAATAGCTGCCCCTGAAGAGGAAGGATTAGTATTTATGGGCTGTGCCTGTAGGTCTGTGCTGTGATGACATCCTGCTGTCTGGTTTTGTTTCTTTGAAGACTCTCTTTAAACAAAACTGTGAACTACCTTCCTTTTTCCCCTTCAGCTGTGTACTGATGCCTTTGTGTAGAGGCTCTGCTTGCTGTAGGTGTTGCTATTTAATACAACAATTTCATGTTCCTGGTGACTGATGTTTTCAGTGTATTTTAGCTTAACACTTTGAAACTCAGTGTCTCAATTTACAACTGATGTTGCAATTCCAAAAACACATCAGGAATTTTATAGCATGTACTCTTTAAGTCTTAGCAGGTAAAGTATTTTGTGCAAGACTTCCGTTGTTTTGGTGTTCTCCCTTTTTGACTAGGTGTTTGTGATAGCTGCCTTTTTGAAGCTATTGGCAGGCAGACTCACTCTTTAATATATTAGCCTACTGAGCAAGACTTACATAGAGGAAAATCTCTCAGTTTAATGGCTTGTGTGATAATTAGTGAAACTTGTCTAACAGAGTTATCAGTAGAGAATAGGGGTGAAGTGTCTGTTAGAGCTCACTGAATGAGCTTAAAGCTCACTATCACTTGTTAAGATTTCTTGACATGAAGTTTTTTAAAAAATAGTTTTTTCTGAGCATGCTGTTTGCTTTAAACTGAAAACTAGACAAGCGTACGTGCCCAGTGGCACTTCTGGCTAAATGGAAGCATTGATACTGTTTACTTATCTGTGTTTGTAGCTCTTCTCACTCTTGATATTGAATATTCCACTTCCAGGTAGTCCAACAGCCATCGGGAACCATTGTCAAGCAGGTATCCACACTCCCACAGCCCTCAGTGCTCACTCTGCAGACAGCCGCTGAGAAGAAGATGCCACTGAACACACTTGTTCAAACCAACCAGTTTCCTGCAGGTAAAGTGCAGGAACTTCTTTCATGGAGAAGAGGGAGGACTGCTGAGCTATAGAAGTAAAGGGCAGGCTGTTGCTAGGTTGCAGGAATGCAAGAAGGTGGCTGTCTGTTGGGAGCAACCAGCTCTGTACATTAAGATGGACATCTTTACTGTCTGGACCTCTGATGAGAAAATCAGTGTCACATCTATTTCTGGCTCATGTTAAGAACATGTCAGTCAAATATTCGCATTTGTTAAAATACTATGATTGAGCTCCTTTCAGTGAACTTCCTCTAAGCTAAAGATTTTGAGAGTTGTTTCATGAGACCTTGCTTTTTCCTTCAACAGGTTCAGGTTGGTGACAATAAGAGTTTGTCTCAGCCAGTCAGTTTTCATTGAAACATTTCCCTGGTGAGCACAGCAGGGAGGCTCTTTGCTGGGACTGTGTGAGGTTTTGGGCCATACAGAACTTGTAGTGTGTAAGATTCTAGAGTGTCTGGATTCAGATGGACCCAGTTAATTGTTACTGAGTCTGCAGTAGCCTTACCTAGAAGAATGAACTGACTAAACAGTTGTCTTAGCATTTTGTTTTCTACTACAGCAGGTTCTTTGTTTTGTTTTAGGTTCCATTCTGAAGCAAATTACCTTGCCAAGAAATAAAATTCTGTCACTTCAAGCATCTCCTGTTCAGAAAGTGAAAATGAAAGAGAATGGAGCAACATCCTTCAGGTAAAAATGAACAATATCAGAAGTTAAGTACAGAAAGGAATAAAGGGAAGAGACGAGTATAGAGGTGGGAATGAAGCCCAAACAAAAGCAACTTTCTTCAAAAGCTTTTTTCCGATACATGCTTTTCACGATATAATACTCAGTGGCAATAGGTAACCTTAAAACTTCTGTGCAGATGTTAATTACTCTTAGTGTAATAAAACTGTCCTGGTGAGGTTGAGTTTTGGTGTCAGTTTTTCACTGGCATGTTTTCTGTCCTATGAATACAATTACTGATGTAGTTATGTTGTATTAAAGTCTCTCAACAGGATTAAAGCAGATAGAACCTCTGTTTTTTGCATATAGTCTGATAGCATTGAACTGTCTTGTAACCTGTCTAAAGCTCTGTGCTGCATTTCAGAATCTTATGTTAGCTCCTCTTACAAGTTTGTTTCTGTGTGTACAGGTGAAAGTCTTTGACTACATCTCTAATTATGATTTCTAACATATTCTCTAGGCCTTTAGATTGCAAGAGTGCTTAAAGCCTTTAGTTCTGGCAACTGATTAACTTTTCAAAAGCAGAATTTATTTTTACAGCTGTGAAGTGTGATTTTGGAGCAGAGGTACAGACTGCCATAAGCATTATTAGTCTTACCACTTCAGGGCAAGTTTGACATTGCTCTTCCAGGGAAAAACAGCAGACATGATGACACCTCTGTCTTGTTGACCAGTTTTCTTATCTCTTTGAAAGCTGCAGCTTTGAATGCACTGGTATAGACAGAGAGCTGCTGCTGTTTACAGTAACATACAGTGTACAATGAACACTGAAAAACAGTGATTGCCAGAAGTTTAAATGAAAAGCTCATGTTAAAGCAATAGCTCTGTCTGCCTCAAGGTCTTATGAAATACATTTTAGAATATAATGTGGGATATAATTTTGGATAGTGATTTTAAAAAAAAAACCCAAGTCTTCATAAATATTGTAATAAAAAAAAGGCAACAAACTCATACACACACACACACAAAAAAAAAAAAAATCTGTGATCTTCCAAATGGAATATATTAGCTGTCTTACATGAAACATTTGAATTTTTGGAGTTTTTCCCCGAATCATTAAATTCATAGTGTAGGAAAACAACTGCCTTTACAATGTGATTCAATAGAGATTCCTCTTCTTGCTTTTGGATTGTGATCTTCAAAGTAGCATAAGTCCATGAGAATTTAGATAGGAAATCTCTAACTCACCTTAGATTTTCTATGTAGAGTCCCTTGTCTCTGAAGAATTTGTCTTTGGATACACCCTCTGGTGTTTCTTCTTTTCACTGCTCTAATTAAACTTTCTGACCTATGATCCATCAAGTGCTGATCATGTGTGAGGCAGAGAGAGGCACCATGGCCTGCTTTCAGGTTTTGTAATGAAATTTGTTATGAGCAGAGAGTGTGTCTTGCAGTAGATGTGACTGTACATGTGGCACTAATGAGAGTGCTCTTACTGTGCACTCTCATTGCAGCGTGTCATTGAGCCTGATTCCCTCTGCCATTGTGTGACTAGGCTAGGTTAGGATTTGAGGACATTCTACTCATTAAGCTGAACTTAATTAGCTGAAATTTGACCTTGTCTGCTTGCTCTTTAACAGGCTGGTTTAGGTTGCCCGAGATAGGCAGTAGAAAGAGCACTGATTTCCTGCCCCGCAAGCAATCAAACAGAAAAAAAATCCCCAACAAAACACAAAGCATTCCAACCTTGTAGACATTGTTGCAGCTAAGCATGGACATTGCACCATGGCATGTCAAGAAATAGTCTGTTTTTAAAAATCAAGATTTTTGTAAACTGATCCACATGTTTCTGAAAGTATATGCTAGAGCACTCTAGAAAAATAATAAATCGCATATTTAATCTTCAAATACTTGTTTTGAATTTATTCTGTTTAATAGAGTTGTTCTCCAAAGCCCATGCAACTTTCTGGCTTGGCTGGAATTGCTGGCCTGGGTAGTTGTCAGGGATGGTGCACAGAGGTTTGGGTTCAGTGTGTTTTTCTAGTTTTCCCTTTGACTCTTGGATAAAATGGAGTAAAGATAGCAGAATTCAGAAGACAAATGCGGCCGTCAGACACCAGAGGGTGCCACAGACTCAATTTTCAGACAGCAGGCAAATTCATACACGTGAGGTGCATCTGCATTGCTTGGGCTTCTTTTGCAGTGAATATCCAGTATAAATGTCAAACCTGACTTTGTGCAGTGTATCGCTCAGAACTCTTGAGTTCTGTTTTCCACCTTGTCCTAATAAGCTTAAATCACTGGAGACTTGTATCAGCTGGTTGATCTTTTCCTGTTCGTTTCTGAGTGTGACATGATCAAATGCAGAGAGCTTTAAGGGAAGTGGTGCAGAAAAGGGGCTTTATAGAGGGATTGCTGAAAGTGAAAGGAAGTCAATATCCATCAAACACCTTCATGTACTCTGAAATATTTTAAATTTATCACCTTAGTAGAATGATTTCTACAGCTTACTCAGAGTACATGATAACTTACTTAAAATAATTGAAGTTTGTTTGAACAAATAAAAAAGAGTAATAAAAAGTATGGATTTATCATGGCTTCTGAAACTTCCATTAATCTTTAGTGAGAACTTTTCTAAGGAAATATAGAAATATGATATCTTTGAGTTAAGTAAAATAAGTGCAACAGTGTTTTCATATATTTTGTCAAAGCTAATGACTTGTTGACTTAATGCTAATTTATGTCTCACAGTGAAAAGGTTAGAATTGGTACTGAAGACCAGTACAGGTCTGCTTGCATATAAACGCTTGTACACACTAGAGAGACGGTATGTGTGGAAATAATCAAGAAAATAGTAACCTGGTAAAGGCAGGTTATAGAGAAGTGAAACTTCTCTATGTAGAAAAATGGATAGATATACGTTATAGAAGTTTATCTGTTATTTGCTTGAGCATTTTGAGTATGTGGCCAGATTAAAAGCAAAGATTATTTCCTGAAATTGCATGCTATGCAGTTGTACCGGGGATGCAAGCATCCTTCTTGGGATTCCATAAACAGCTCCACTGGAGTAATGTCAGGTTCCAGCACCGATAGCTTGTGATGTGTGTTTCTGGTGCGGGTTGTGCTGATTTTGTCAGCAGATCTGTGGCAATCACTGTGCTGCAGTGGGATTGTTGTCTCTGCCATCAGCAAAGACTTCTCTGTAGTGGCCACTGAGAAGAGGGAGCTGGAATGTACTTGTGAAGATCAGTTAGCACTCAATTATCATCCCATGAAGCTTCATTGACATGTTTGTTGAAAGTTCAGGGTCTCTGTTAGGCTGATAGAGCCTGAGTATACACGTGGAGCTGCTCAGTTGCTGGTTGAGAAGTGGTAGGAGGAAGGAAGCTGTTCTGGCACTGTTGGCTTCAGCATTAAATTGTAGCTGTGGACATCTAAATGTTCTGACAGTCCTGGGATTTAACACTTTTCTTAGCATGATGGATTTGTGGCACAAGCCTGGTTGGGAAGCCACTGTGTCTAGTTAGAGATTAAGAGCTGGAGCTGGTTTGAGAATCTGTTGGGTCTCCTTTTCCCTGCACACACACACATAGGAACTGCTAGCAAGGAGGGCACACAAATGGAAGGAGGAGTAGAAGAAGGCTGGATTCCTATTCTTGCCAGGTCTCTTGCTGGAAATTTGCAGAAGAATTGTGACACAGAAATGTACTGAAACCCAAAGGAGAAAAAAACCTATAGTTAAAGAAAAATATACTAACATTTCTTTGTGTCTTTTGAGTATTGCTTAACCTCAACCCCGACTCATGTTCTAATAACTTCAGCTTTTACCTCTAGTCAGTCAAAGGATAGCCTCCAAGAAATATCATTTCACCTTAGAACGGCAGATTTCTGGCTAACGCCTTGTTCAAAAGTTATTGAGGCCACACAATGTTTTCTGAAGGTGAACTTTATCAAACCTTGCCAGAGAATACTTTCCAAGAGGGGTGTGTGTGTTGGTTTTGTTTTCTATGCTCTCCAGATAAAAAGATGTTCAGATTGGGTGATTTTACTTATCTGTCCTGATACTGCAGATGTCTGTTTTGGATTGGCCTTAAATCCCTGAAGCCACCATTAGGGCCTTTGACACACTGTGAAGTAAAAATGCATTCTCTTAATGATCTGAACTTATTTGATAATAACTTGGATTGTTTCACTGCCAAAATAGCACAAAAACTTTCTCCATATAAGATTCATTCAGTATTTTAACTTAAATGATCTGTTAAAAAAACCCATTAGGCTGAAGCACACAGGCTATTATAGCTAGTCTGAGTAATGTTCACCCTAAATATGCCAGATTTGAGTTTTTATTTTCCAAAGCTGCTACTTGAGAATCCAGCTAATGGTGTTAACAGCCAGAGCTCTGGCATGGTGCTTCAGAAGCACTGGCATCTTCCTTGCTGTGTGCATGAGTATGGTAGGACTGATTGAAAGTACAAGGTCTGGATTGGTTCTAGTGTGTAATCAAGGACTGCTTGTATCCTATGTTTTCAGGCAACTCACTGAAGAAAACTGAAGATCAAGTCTGTGCTAATAAGCCTGTGCTTTAAGCCTCAGTTTGCAAGATATACATCTTGGTTAGAAAATGGGCTTGTTTATAGTCCAATGAGTCAACATTCAACTTCATTCCACACTTGGTTCTACTCGGTGAATTAGTTTTAGAAAAAAAATCAGGCTGCAAGAGTGGTGGTGCAGGGTTAGGAATTGTGGGAACCTTTAATCTGAGTTTAACTCAGTCCTAGGTTTCCAAGCTGGCTCAAAATTTTAGCTTCATATAAAGGATTTGCATGCCTAGCAACTGAGGCATTAGCCAAATTAATGTTTCAGAGGCACTTTGCAGAGGTGTGAGAGCTTTTAGGAGCTCCATGTCTGCACCCAAGCTAAACATCTATTGGATATAGGATATGTGAATGTGGCTGCTTGTTGATAATTGAGACTTTTTCCTTATGTCTGTTCTGAACAAACCATAAAATGTTGGTCTCCTCTTTTGTAGAGATGAAGATGACCTAAATGATGTGACTTCTATGGCTGGGGTTAATCTCAGTGAGGAGAATGCCTGCATTTTGGCAGCAAACTCTGAGCTCATTGGTACAGTGATTCACTCTTGCTCAGATGAACCATTTCTGTCTTCAGAAGCTCTTCAGAGTAAGATCTTGAACATAGGTGAGAACAACGCACATGTAGCAGATACGTATGGATGTGGTGTTTCCTTGCCTCTTTCCTCAGTCAGCCTCCAATCTTTGAAGAGGGACCTGGAACTATTAAGATCTGCCATCTCAATTCATGTGTTTCTACCAAAAAATACTGAGTTTTCACTTCCCCTTCTAGGAAACAACTGTCCTTTAAGGTTTTCTTTGCATGGAAACAGTCTGAAGCACAACTAGAAAAAAGAAAGTGATGCCACTTTAACGTGTGAGAAGTGAGCAACTTTCTTACTCTTAAACCTAATGCAACAGGTAACAACCATAAAGGTGCTAGTGTCAAAATACATAAATTCTATCTTGGCAGCCTCTAACTTGATGCAACTGACTTTCCTAACAGTTTTTGCATTCCTCAATCTGTTCAGGTATATGTACTCTATTGACTAACATTAGGAAGAAGTTTCAAACTTCCAATACACGCAGAGCAGAGTTTGTTTATGACTCCCTCCATGGAAAAAAACCTTCTGTTAATTTTATACAAAAAAGATATCGAAGCTGTTGGTCTGTATAGTGAATAATACTGTGGAATGTACATTGAATGCCTCTCTTACAGGAAGTTTCTAGTCTAGGTATCATTTCAGCTGTTACCTTCTGGGCAAAATATTAAGTGTTGCTTAGCAATGTTGTATTATGTCAGAGCAGGGATCATGCATTTGTGTAGCAGCACGCTGGCTGGTCCCACTGCTGTTGACAGCAAACTCGATGCATGTTGCTCAGCTCCTTGCTCGTGCCCTCTGCCCGGTACATGCCGTACTGGAACACTGAGTTTTACAGCTGAGCATCCAGGAGAACTTGAATGTGCAGTCACAATTCTGTCACAGTGGCTTAACCACATGTTCACAAAGTCTTCCTGTTTTCATACACAACTGGTTCCTAGTCCAGAGTGAGCAGCTAGCCTGTGTCAAGCACGTAACCTGCAAGTGCTACCTGTAACCTTGATGCTCCTGCCCTGGTCAGCCAGATGTGTCATCTATAGCTGTATGGGGCATAGTGAATGCTGGGTTACTAGCAGCAAAGGGAAAATACACATCAGACCTGGTGCCTAGAAGTTGTTCTTAAAATTCAGTAGAAGATTAATCAGTCATTTGTGAGAAGTGGATATAAGGAAAAATAAAGAGCTCTGCAAAAACAGAAAGTACTTTTAGAATAATTTACTGGTTGTGGGTGTAAAAACAATTCATTGAAAGGTGGAAAATAGAAGCCTGGCTGTTTCATAGCTGGAATGGTAGCAGTTCCAAAATAATAATGATAATGATAATAATAATAATAATAGCAGCAATAATTCATATCATAAATGATAAGTGCTTGTTTGCAAGGGAAGGAATGCCACCAGGGAGTAGAACAATTCAGAAAGTTAACATGTCTGCTTTTGAACTGAGCCATCTTTGGATTAAGAAATATGTGTGCGTGTGTAAGGAGGTCTTGAGGTTTGGAGAGATTTCATTTTGTCTTTAAGTTGGTATTGCAGTAATCTGATAGTTCAGTAAGAAGCTGCAGAAGAAGTATCGGAAAGATATTGAGCAAAATGAGCTTTGCTCATTTGCTCATTTAAGTTACAGGCCAGTGCTTACTGATCAAATGGGGATGCTTTGACTGTATCTGGGAAAACATTCTAGGTTCTCCCTGTCTTATGAGATTGTCATTCATTTTCAGTTACAGTAGCAAAAGCAAATGAAACAGGTGATTAGTTTTTTTACAGCGCGCTGTTTATCCATTCTTAACACTTCACTTGGCAGTAAATACTGAAATGGGTTTTGAAGGCGTGCTGTATATTGCATCATAAAGTATTACAGCTGCTGTAAATGTGGTGTAGGGCAAGGAAAAGTGCTTCTGACAGGTACGACGTATGAGGCATGTGGAAGTGCTGCCTGCCGTGCCTACCAGCGAAGAGCCGCTGCTGCTGCCCAGGTGTCTGGCTGGAGCCGCGCTGAGTGATGGATGGTGTCAGCCACGGGAAGGTCACAGAGGTGATGCCCAGCTCGGGGTGCAGGGCCAGCACAGCCCTGCCTGGAGCTGTCACCAGTCTCGGTCACAGCTGCTGAGATGCGGAGAATCAGCGGCAGCCTGAGAGAAGAGGTTGAAGGTGGTGGCAGGATGGCCCCGGCCGGGCTGGAATCTGCGCTGTCCGAGCAGCTGCCGTGGGTTGGCTGAGTCTGTCTGCCCCACGCCGGTCAGTCGAGGCAGTTCGGAGGGTCTCCTGTGCCTGGAGTGCGCTGCTAAACCCGTTCCTGCTCGTCAAATAAATGTCATGAGTTGTTAACAAGCACGGTGTCAAGCAGGGCAAAATGTAATTCTGTATTTTTTTAATTACTGGAATTAACAGAATATGGCACTAATTTCTACAGCTACCTCTTCTCCCCCTCCCTGAACATGAAGCTTGATTTGTGTTCTTATTAACTTTGTCCTATAAATGACCTTGCAAGGAGAGTGGTTCTGGAGGCTACGTGAAACAATGTCTATATTTTCTGAAGCTCCAGGCTAAGTTTTATTAATGTAATGTCTAAGATCTTTGAAGTTGTGACTTTACCAGGAAAATCATAATCTCCAAACCTTTATTCATAATGGGTATGACTTCCAGGGGGAACAGAATACCTGCTGTGCTAATTATTTCAATTATCAGCTACTACTAAAACACGTAATGGATTTTCTCTGCTTCCACAGGTAAAAGGCATGACATTATGGAACTTAACTCTGATGTTGTGAACTTGATCTCCTGCGCTACACAGGAGAGATTACGAGGGCTCCTAGAAAAACTAACTGTAATTGCTCGGCACAGAGTATCAACCCACAAGGTAAAGGAAATCATTAGCAAGTTTTGCACAGAGTTTTCCTGCTTTGCAGCCTTGAAGGTAAACCTCTTCCAAGTGTGGGCGCATCACAGGCAACATTTGCGTTCCAGTATCTACCAAGGGCTGGTTTCAGCTGTATCTAGCCCGGCATGTAACTGTTCCATTTGACTTGTTGGACAGGTGCTCTGAAAACCCAGCATAAAACTAAATGCATGTGTTTAATGTCTTCCATAGCAGTGGTGGCTGTTATGCAAAGTCTCTTACACGGTAAATGGAAAGTGAACTTTGAATACTCTTGATGGTAGATTGACTTAGGGGCTTGTGTTTTCCTTATGAATTTACCGTTGGTGGAATTGCAGTCAGTATTGGCTCACTAAAAAGCCTTGGGAAACTGAATTGATTACTTTACTTTTAGAAAGTGCTCCATGAAGGCAGGGGCCCTTTTCATCTTAAAGATTTTTTTTTCATCTTAAGTTTTTTTTTTAGCTTCATTCAATATAAAGTATATTGTGTCCTAGTGAGCTAGTATCCCTTAAGATACTTGTATGGTGCAAATGGGAAGTGATAATTTACTGGCCAAACCAGCTCTTTCATTTTTCCTTTTGTCATTCAATAGCAAGATACTAATCCTTACTTCTTTCAATGTGAAGCTATTTTAGAAAAAAAAAAAAAGTGAGAAGCAAATGTATCTGTCAAATCTTAGTTTCCTGTTTGTTCAGGTTTGAGGGTTTTTTACAAGAACTTTATACTTAATGAAATTTAAGAAGAGCAACCAACTAATGGAATAGGAGTTATTTTTGTACTGAACACTTTTTATGGACTTTTCAGGACTAGTGAAGTGCTAGGACTAGGACTAGGACTAGCAGCAATAGTAAAGAGGAGCAACTATTTGGAAACTTCTGAGTATTTACGGTGTTGTCTGGAGCAGCTGGAGTATTCTGTTCCTTGCCAGAAGAAGATGTAATAGAAAGGAAAATCAATATAGAACAAGTATGGAGTTTTGTATGAAAAGACTTCAGAAATCTGCACATGTTGTGTGTTGTTTTCTCCAAAGTGGGACGTGCAATTGAGCTTGTGAGCAAAAGTGAGGAGGAAGTCGAAGTCCTGAGTAACCAGTAGGATTTAGTGTCTTGCAGACACCAAGAACAGAAAGAAATGTTTTTTTGGACAGTAGGCTGGATAGGGCTGGTTTCTTTCTCATTGAACTAAAGCAATAGAGAAACAGATAGGTTTTTGTCTGACTGAATTGCCAGAAGCAATGATAAGATTATAAGATTGCAATAAGCTGGCTTTCTTTTCCTCTTTTCTAAAAAGCAAAACAAACAAAAAAAATCAGAAGTAACGGGCACAGTAATCTTAGAGGCACAGATACCCTCTTTTGTTAGGAAGATGGTATTATGCGACAGAGGAGTGTCCTACAGGATTACCTTTGTGAGTAATGTTATTGTGAGAGATGCTGACAGGCTTTTGGAAATCTTAAGTTCAAGAAGAGAGCACTGCAGAGTGCTGGATTCCTGTTATGTGTTAATACAGGTATTTATATAGCCCTGTATTCCATCTGCCCTGGTGCTTAACCCCTATTCTATTTTCCCTCATGTCTTTTGATTGGTACCCCTGCACAATGTGGGCTACATCCATGTCAGATAAATTCCCAGAGCCTTTCCAGGAGGATTGGGTGGTTGCTCCATAAGGCTTTGTCCTGACCTATCTTCATTACAAAAAGACAGTAATAGGGGTAGGTGTGGTGAAACCAGAGTAACTATTGTTAGGGTAGGACTTGGTGTGAAAACGCCAGTAATTCATGGAATCATGCTCAGGAAACTCTTTTCCCAGTTTGCTGAGCTCATACCTAGCAGCCTTCATCTGATAGATAGCCCTGCAGAGAGAGTGAATTGGCAGGGTAAAAGCTTCATGCTATGCCATCATGTAGACTTGTCAACTTTTGTTCTTTTTTTGCTAAATTTAAGAAAAAAAATTATAATTGGAAGTCACTGACTTAATTGAGATAAAACTATGATGGTGGTCTCTTTTTGTGAAGTAGGAATAGCCTTTCAGATGGTTGGGAGCTGCTCTCTGTGATGCAGCTCTTGTTGTAGTGCTCCCATAGAGCCTTTGGAAGACCATAAAGGCGAAGGGTTTTTATGTGGATTCATCCCAGCATGAGACAGCTGCCGTGCTCCTGTGGTTGGAGCCCCTGAGCTCATGGCTCTGAGAGGCATGGTGTGGTGCTGAGCTGTGAGTGATGCTCCATGACAACATTTTCCCCTCATGCAGTAGCACTGAAACGCTGCAGCACTAAACTGCGTTATCTGTAGGGCCATAGGATGTGGGTGATGATGCTTCATCGTAACAGCACTGGCTACAAGTCGTGAACAAGGGTACAATGTAATGTTTTCTGTCTCAGCAATTTCCTACTGAATGACCACATCGAAGTTTATTGAGTAGGACAAAATACAACTGCAGCTGTTCCTCTTTTAAAAATTCCTGAAATAAGCTATTTAAGACAGGTGATGAGCTGAAATACTGTTATGGATGCCCCTATTTCTTGTCCCATATAAGCCCATGGTAGTGCATTGGAGAGCTTCTGGTTGAGAGACTTATATTGCTGGTTGGTATAGGGTCATGGATTTGTCTTAAAATGTGTAAATATCTGGCTATTCCAAAGCAAAACATTTCTAAACTTTTGAAAAAATAATCTTCTGGTAGTACTGCTTTCTTCTTTGTCCTTTTAAAAGGATTGTGGCATGGTGGTGGATTATTATAAACTGCTGCTTCAAAACAAGTTGTACTGATGTACTGAGAGTGACTCAAAAACAGCGTATGCTTTGTGGGGAGCAGTTGAAAAAACACTCGAGCAACAGCAGAAGAGGGGGGAAGATGTTTGTTGTACTTTTTTTGCAGAGCCACAGACACTGGTTGGGAAAGTCTCTGGTGGCAGCATACGGTGTGTTTTGAGCCACATTTGGTAATACGTGACAATGAGGTGGCTCATTGAAAAGGGCTAAATCTAATACCAGAAAAGGGATTGATTTTGTGCTCTGACTCAGTTGTGAATATTCATATTAGAAGATAACAGTGCTCCACAAGAAAACTTCTACTTTCCTTCTGTCTTTTCATAGTGCACAACTGGGTGTGAGAAGAAGAGTCTTGGTATCCTTGAAAACTAAAAATTGAGTAACTGAAATCACTGATAGTCCATTTACTTAACATATAACCTTGCCTAAATTACAGCTGTAAAATATCCTGTGCTTTTTTTAGGATAGTTGTATGTCAGAGCTGTTCCATTACAATGTGAGATTGGGGTAAGATAGAAGGAAGAGTTGCTGAAAGTGCATAGTGTGTTTGGCTGATAAAAACCCCAGGATAAATTTCTCAGGGAAAAAACCCCCAAATTCACAGAGTAACAGAGAAAGAAGACAACTGTAGGATATGCACTAAAAAGTGGTACAGGCAGGTGGCACAGACGTGCCTCATCTAGAATGGGCTCCTTGTCTTGTGTTGCCTAAATGCCCTCTGGCCAATGCAGGTTCAAGAAGCCTGTCTTTGGAAGAGCAGAGTGGTAAACCCAAGCTTTTCATTGCCAGTTGACCATGTTTTGGATCTTTCCTTTCTCTGCCTTTCTGAGCTAAAGTAAATGTCAACTCACGCTTTCCAGTGGGGAGCAAAAATAGAACGTAAAATAAACTACTGATTGCTGTTCTTTAGACCAAAAGGACCTCAGCCCTGTTTCAATGCCTGTGTGTCCAGTGATTGATGGACTAATACTAATCATTAGTATTCACTGGCCCAGCTTTGTACTGGTGTCTGGACCAGATGACTTCCCTAGGTTACCTTTCAAGATATAAACATTTCAACTATCCTGGGACTTGAAAGTGTTCACTGAGGCAAAAACAGGTATTCTGAAAGCTCTAATAAACCATATATAATATATTTCACATTCTTCACCTCCAAGATTCATTATAACTGGTTCTAAACCACCCCTCCAATAAATAAAACATCTTTTTGGAAATACCAGGTGATGCCTGTTTCAACTTCTGCATTAAATGGGTCAAACTAAAACACAAAGCATTAGAAACTTAAAATGTCAATTTCTATTTTTTTTTCTCTTCAAAGGAGAAAAGATATTGCACCCTGCTGCTTTACAATTCCTTCTTTTTTTTTCTAACATGTTTACTGGATATGAAGTTGGTGGTTTAAAACAAAATTTCAGTCTTTAGTCTAAGGCTAGGGAAGACTTCTGTTATTATAGTCAGTATAGACTGGATGTTGTTAATGTCATTTGTTCAATAGCCACTTACTAGACACAGACACCTGGAAACAGGCTGCAGTAGAGAGGAGATGTGTAAATGACTGCCTACCACCTGAAGTCTTTTTAAAACACCCCACACTTTTCAGCTTTGAAAAATAATGTTGTTCTTTTCAGATTGCTCCCACCAGGTTTATTAGCTGCTGGTTGTCTGTAACAAACTTCTTTTTTCAGGGGAGTGATAAGTACATCATATGTAGCGACACCAGAGCACAGCTGAGATTTCTTGAGAAGCTCGATCACCTAGAAAAGCAGAGAAAAGATGAAGAGGAACGTGAAATGTTGCTTCGAGCAGCCAAGGTAAGACTCTAGGTTTCCAAGGAAGCAGTCATGTCCTCTAGATTGGTGACCATCTTCAGGTTTCTCCTACTTCTACTTTAAATATAGCAACCAATAACTCTGTCACTGAAAATCTAAAATGTTGACCACAACTGAGGCTATACAGAAAAGGATTTAATGTATTTACATTTTTTTTAAAGTCCACAAGATTTCTTTGAAATCTGTAGTAGGATGAACTCCTCTTTTGAGATTATTGCTACTGGTCAAAATGAAGTAAAAATGTATAAATGTCCTTCTTGTATCTCTTTTTGCCTCTGAAACAGAAGCCTGGTGAGATCCACCACCCTTGCCAGATGTATTTGTTTTCTGTAGTCAAGTTCAGAGGGCTAGCCTTGGAGCTGGTGCCACAGCATCTATGAGCCCCTGATAGAGCTGTTGCTAGTATAGAATAAGTTTCTTCTCTCTTCCTTCCCCTAAAGAAGAGGAGGGGGAAAAAAACTACAACAGTAGATGTTTCTTCATCAGCTGTGACTTGACCATCTTCTGTTTGTTCTTTTCTTTGGGTTTTGTTTCAAGCTGAATTCTGGAGCCGCTTGGGTGGAAACCTAATCTAGAGTTGAACGAACTGTGTTGTGCTTGCATGAATACAACTCCCTTTCTTTCCTATACTTCCTGTCCTTTTTAAGTGTCTGATGCTGACATGAACAACATCATGCCTAGACTGGACCTGACTGACAGTGTTAGCATCATTTTCAGCTTAATCTTGCCTCTGGCTAGAGCAGAGGCAGCCGGCCCAGATGAGGAGGGGTGTGCACGTATGTGCATGGAGGGGGATGGAAGCCAGTCTGGATTGAGGCATTCACCCCTGGAGCTAAATCTTTCAATCACCAGAGAAAACTGTCATTTATTAAATATTTAACAGATAGGATGGTGTTTGTAATTTCTATTCAGTCTTTTTCCTCTTCCTTTGGTAGAGCCGTTCCAATAAAGAAGATCCAGAGCAGCTGCGGTTAAAGCAGAAAGCGAAAGAGGTAGGACTCTCCAGTTACCATGCTTGCCTTTGTGTGTTGAGAGAAGGTTGGCAGCCCTGTCCTGGCAATTAGGTCAGGGTTTATTTTACTGCTGCATACCATTTGCAGAGGCCTTGGGGAAGGACAGGAACTGCCACAGGCAAGGGCAGTGCTTCAAATGAGGTCAATGAATTATGAGCTCTCTTTTTTTTAACATTTTATTTTTGCAGTTTCAGTCCTGTCTAGAAACAGTCCTTTGTAAACTGCAGCAGTACACTTGGTAGGAATATAATGTGGGATTAGAAAAAAAAAAAAAAAGAAACTTTGAGATTTAGCATCTGGGACTGTACAATAGGCTACATTTTTCCAGGGTAATTGTTCGTTTTGTAAATCTGATACTGCTTATAATTCTTTGGCTGGGAGGCGGTACTGGGATTTAGTTTTAAATGGAAAACGCCTCTGGCTTTTAATTTTCTGGGCCCAGCAGTTTTCTGTTCTGGAATGGAGCCCTTGTTTCACACAGTTCATGTTTAGCTGCAGGGGTTTTAGTTTATAGCTTAGACTGGTTAAGCTTTTACTCCCAGAGGCCTCTGCATAGCAACTGTAGAAATCAACAAATAAGTTCATTTATGTCTGCAGCCTCCTCTCAGTAGCTGACTTTTTACATTTCCCAATATCCATTTCCTGACTTTTCTAGCCTGAGAGAAAAAAGCTCCACTAATTGGAGCTTATTTTAATTGAGCCTTAATATTGGATCTCACTGGAGTTGCCCCCAGAGCTACTGGGAACAGAATGAAATGAAAGTACCTAAGGTTGAAGATGTGTGTGCGTGTGTATGTGTGTGTGAAATTTTTCACTTGACCTACAGATTCTTGTCCCTGCTGAATAAATCATCAAGCCTGTTCACATTTCTGATTAAGGATCTGACAGCAGACGATAATAAAGACAATTGAGGTGTGAGACGTGTGATACAGAGCTGAAGAAATTGGTTTCTATAGTTACTTGACTGATTTCATGCAATTTTTAAGGATCTTTGTGCTAAATGAGAGTGATTTTCTGAGCAACCTTTTTCCTTAACTGTGCCTCTTGAACTATGAAATTTGTTGTTGCTTAACATTGCTGCACTTGGCTCCTAGGTGCCAGCAGCAGCAGCAGCAGGTTATTTATGAATGCTTTAAAGGCCCTTATTGTTTGGATTAATGTAGGGGCCCAGGCAAAACAAATGGAAATCCAGTAAAATAGTATTTGAATCAATGCTCTGGATTTGCAACATAGTAGACGAATTTTGTAAAATGAGAGAGAAGGAACTTGCTTTACTATGTCTTTTAATTCTTTGTTTCTGCTTACCACTCTTTCTTCATTCCTGCAATCTGTGAGTACAGAGTTGCCCTAAAGCCTTTCCCAGTTTGCCTCTAGTGCCACTAGGATCAACAATCAGTGGGTGATGCTAATCTGTTTTGTTTTTAGGTGACTTTACCTCTGCATCATCTGATCGTTTCTAGATGTACTTTCTTTTAATAAAGACTGCAAAGTAATTCATTTATGCAGCTTTTTTCCTCTTGTTTTCTGAACAATAATGTATAAGGTAATGAAAAATATTCTGTGGTTTGCATATTTAGAACACAAAGAAGGTTAGGTTAGATTCATTGGTATTTTTCATGAAATCTCTTTTAAAAAGTGGCATAGTGGTGTACAAAAAACACCACTATGTACAAAAAAAGGAGCCAACAGAGCAGAGAAGTCATCTAAGTTCAGTGCTTGATGTTCTAGTATGTCTTGAGTTCCCCTCCTTCAGTGCATCTCATCTTGTGTCAGACTAACACAACCTGCATCACTCTTTGTCCTGTGTGTTTCTCCATGCTGTGCTGCTCCCAGAGTGAGGCTCCAACTGAAGAGGCACCAAGAGATGAGGAGGCAGATGTGCCTCTCGGGGCAACACAGATCTTTGTGTTGGTATTCACTTGCCCTCTGTTCTGCTGCTTTGTTCTCCAGAGAATGAGGCAGCCAGAAGCTTCTCCAAGCTTCACGTGGAGAATGAGGACACCCACCTTCTGTACCAGTGGTGCTTTTTCATCTAAGACCTCTTAAGATTGAGGGGAAATGAGAGCAAATGCAGCTGGAAAAAATTAGCACTTTATTGACAGTTTGGAGAAAACCGGTCAGCACACATTTGCATTGAAAAAATGCAAGCATGAATAGCATTGGAATAAGAGCAAAATAAAAGTCAACAAATATCCCAAGACTAAAACTGGTAACACAGAAGCATGGTGTACAGTGGGATGAAGGCTCGAAATGGCTTACCCTTGTCTGTCTGTCTTGTGATGTTGTGGTTACAGTCTGCTCCTAAGGAACCAAACTTGGAAACTTTGATACCTCTGTCAGCTGGAATCAGATCCTTTCCAGGTCACTCCAGTTAAGTATCTGCTGGAAAGCCTGATCTGATTGTATGCTTATAGTTCTTTAAGAATTAATACGGACTTGCCTTCCTCAAAGCTGTCTTTCATATGTTGATGATGACCCCAGGGGAGAAGGGAGAGGGTGTGGAGTAATGGCACTGTAGCATGTTCTAAAGGAAAGTTTCCCAAAATGCAGGGTGTACATCCTGACAATGAATACTTATAAATCCAGGATGTGCTGTCATCCAGTAGCTGGAAGCAACATCTTAACATTGCTGGAAGTACATCCAGAGACTCTGCAGTGGATTCTTTTATCCAGAAGGCTATACATAATTGCTGTGACCTTTTCATCCTTTTTGCATGACCTATTGCCTCAAACTTCCCCTGTGCTAAGCCATTTCCTTTCCTATATTCTTAGCCTATGTAGCTTGCCATGAATTAAGTCTGTGTTTATTTCCCTCTTTCACCTGTTTCAGCAGATTTTAATACCTATGGAAAGTGCACATTCCTTCTGAGACAGCTGCAAGGCTTGCCCCAAGCTGCTGCTTTGTGCACTCAAGAATTTTGTCCTTGCTCTCCTCACGGACCAGCTCTTTGTGCAGTGGCGTTCCTGCAGTCTGGGTAAATTACCCCTGTTTTTCATTCTGCCTTGTCTGCCTCTTCAAACTGAGAGGATGCACTCCTCTCATTGTCCCTAATGTTTGTACTATTAAACCATAAGTTTTTTTAGGTGGTTTCTGCTATTTCCTGTTCTACTTTCTACAGAGCTTCCAGTTACAAAGAAAATGTCCAGTCAATGTGATTCTTGTTGCTGTATTTATAGTTCATCTGTGGCTTCATCCCCTTTCCTGAAATGAGCTTTCCTAAATTGAGTAGGTGTAGGATACTGTCAAATGTACAAGCCAGCCATATATGAACAGTTCATCCCAGAAGACCTGTAAAAATGTCAGTATTAAGCAATGTGTACTATAATTCTAAATGTAAGCTCTCATTCTAAATCCCTTAGAATCATTTAGGTTGGAAAAGACCTCTAAGATCATTGAGCCCAACTGTTAAACCAGCACTTGTTAAACCAAGTCTTGAACCATCATTAAACTGTGCCCCTAAGTGCCACATCTAAGTATTTTTTAAATCCCTCCAAGGGTGGTGACTCAACTACTTCCTAGGACAGCCTGTTCAAATGCTTGACAATGCTTTTGATGAAGGAGTTTTTCCCCAATTTCTTTGTAGTTCTGTCCATCTTCTTCAAAAGTGAGTGTGCTTTTGTAATACAGCTTCAGGAAGCTTAAGGCTGAGCCTGGGCAAACCTTTCAACACGTATCTGGGCAAGACACCTGCTTGGGGTTGAGCAGGTGAACAGGTATTTTACTGAGAGCATCTTTGCTTATTTCCACCTCCACCCCTGCTCTTATCTTGTGTCACCTTGCGGTGTCTGTCAGTGCATAAAGGGGAGCAGCTGCATCTTGAGCTAGGGGAAGGAATGTCTGGAGCAAGCACCTGATGGACAGCAGATTTGCCTGCCCCATTCCTTGCTCTCTCAGCAGCTCTGTTCACTTGCGACTGCACAGATCTTCCCCACTCCCTTGTTCCCGCCTGCTTGACGCACTTGAGCATTTTTTGACACAGATACAAGAAGGCAGTGGATGAGATGCTGAGAAAATCCGATACCTTTACTATCAACTGACTGGGAGGAAAATGCCAACCCTAGGGGTTTTGTAGAGACAAAACAACCCCTATAGAAAACATCAACCAAAGAGCCAGTGTGATTCCAGTGCGTTCTGGGCCTTACATAGTAAGGACTGAATTTTAGTTGCTCTGTAGTATCTTCTCAACACTTACCATCTTCTTTTCCTGTACCGTATAACCTTCTAACTCCTTTATTTCCTCTCATATTCTCAGGTAACAAGTTGCTGTAACTTGATTCTTTGCTGCTTGCCCTTCAAGCTGTTGGTTTTCTTTTCCTCTTGTGCTGCTTCTCTATCTAGTCTTCTGGACCCAGTGGTTCAAATTTTTTAAGACTACTCTTGTGGCAGGGCAGAAGTTAGCCATAACATCTCAAAAAAGCAAGTACAGTACGCTGCAAGCAAAATAAGACCTCATTGTGATCAGTTGGCTTTTTTAATGAGTCTTCAGTGACATCCTAAGAGCTTCTGCTTAATTACTTGATTTATATTATCTTTATTGTTCTGTAGTGTTTCTTACCTGCTTCTGCATGTTCTGAAAAACAAAAAAACAACCCATGATAATCAAAGAGACATAAATTTTTTAGCTGCAATGTAGCCTTACCAATTACAAAGGGCAATCATCAGAGATTTGGTGTGTTCCAAGTCTTGTAGAAAGTCAGGAATAGAAATTCCACAGTTAGATTATTGTGCGAGCTATAAAGTGAACCGAATGCCCATTTGTGACACTCATGTTGGTGTTTTGAAGGAATGTAAGAAAAAAGCAGCTGTGAGACACTGCATTGAATACCCTAAAACCATCTGGCTGAAAGATGGTAATAACTGCCTTTAGTGAAAAACAGCCCCCCCCACCCCAACTCCATTAAGCATGTTCTTGGATTTGCAAATAGCCTTTTCTCAGTTTGCCTGAGAGATGGAGAATGGACATATAACCGGTTGTAAGTATGACCTTAGATTAAAAATTTGCTAATAGAGGAAACTTTAGAGCTGAAAGTACAAAAAGAGAATGTTAATGATGATCCAGAGAGTTGTCTGCCAAGAACTGTTGGGTGGACTGCATGATGAGATGGAGAAATCTGCCTGTTGATGGTCATTGAACAGTCTTCTCCTAAGTAATAGCATCTGAAACAAAACCTGTGGAATACATTGCATTTATGTGGGTTGCTGTAGTCTGTTTTTGGTTCTTGCAGCAAAATTAGCCTAAGCAGTGTCTGAAAGCACATAGAGAGCTTGATGTTGGATGCCAAACTCCCAGGAACTTCCCTGGGCTTCCAAGTAAGGCAAGCTGATGGGACTGCACAGGGGAAATCATGTTCCAAGTGTCCTAGAAAACACAGAAATGTGTCAATAATGGTTAAGCACACCAAAAAACCTGGTAAAAGGAAATATGCACTCCAACATAAAGGAAATTCTTACCAAGAGTGGGCAAAATAAGGAGTCGGGAAGTCACTGTGCCCTGGATTTTTTCCTTGTGTGGTGTTAATTATATATTAGAAAATATCAACTCAAAATACCAAGTTTTTTTCCCCCTCCTCCTACGGGTAGATTACTTTGTGCCTATCCTGGAAAAATGTTCTGTTGTTCTCCAAATCATTTTATTGCACCCTTTTATACAGACAAAACACCTGGTCTTGGGGCACAGCTGCGGTAGGGCCTTTTCTGCCACTGAAGCAGGTATGTGGGATATTAACCTGAAAGAAATCTACAGTATTACATACAGCTCTTTTATAAGTCAGGACTGCATTTCAAACCAGTGCATGCTATTCTGCCTTTCTGCTGCTAAATCTAAATTACAACAGAGGGAAAAGTCAGTGGAAACTAATTGTATGGCTAATTAAAACAGTTTGAAAGGAAGCAATTGCAAGAAGAGGAATTGCATTATAGGCAAGAGGAGAGGATGGTAAATGTTTAAATATGCAGCCTCCAAGTGTCAGTTTTCCTCAGAGAATGTCCCCCATATGAGATGCCTGCTATTCAGCTGCATTCAACCTGTAGGGCAGAAAATTTTGTATGGGAAAGGTAGAGGCTGGAGGCAGTAATGCTCATTGAGCTTTATGACAACCAGTGTGAGAGGCTTGGGATTGAAAGCAGATTTTAAGGTTTATTTTTCATTTTCTTCTCAAGTTCCTTAAAATGCTTAAAGGGAATGTGAAAAAAAAATTGCAGTTCTTTCTTCCAAAGACAATGAAGAGAGAAGTGACTGAGAGCAGTAGACAACTTTCAAAGCACTAAACAGAGGACATAATGAAACCCAGTGAAACCTTGCTTGAAAAAGCTGGTCAAAAAGAAGAATGGATACAAAAAAAGAGAAAAGTCATTTCAGTGGGCTAAGTGGATGCACTTAAAAGGTGCCTCAGTATTTAGTTCTTTAAAAATACACAGTAAAGGGCAATAAAAGGCTTAGATAGGTCCTGAGGTTTCTCTTTCACAGATGTGAGCTAGAAAAATGTAGACATTGAAATTTGGTCACAGTTTCTTTGACTTACTTGGAATTTTACTATTTGTTAATTTATTGTTTAGTTTCTTTGTTGTGCAAGCTGATAGGATTGGGAGCTTCTGTCTCTTTTGTATGCCTATATTCCTTTCTTTTTTTTCTCCTGCAAGTCTTATACAAATTCTTGTTCATCTACTTTAGTGCTTTTATTACTCCTGATGTACTTATTGCTGGATAGCACACATAACCCTTAGGCATACATTAAGTTGTCTTCAGCCTTCCCTGGTTTCCTTTCCTGCCAGTTCTTCTGTTAGTTTAAATATTTATTTAATCTGTCCTGTACTCTGTCTGCCTGTAATGTCATATGTGGAGACATCCCCACTTTTAACTTAATATTAAAGCCAGTACCTTGTACATACATTTTCAAGTCTTTCTCTTATATTAATTATAACCAAGTCCAGAATTGGGGTATTTAGCCACATCTGTCTTGCCATAATTTCTTCTGAGCTCATTTACATCCACAGGGCTGTATTTATTTGGTATTGCATTGCCAAGACAATTTTGGGGCTTTTTTTTTTCCCCAGGTGTAAGTTTCTAGCATTCAACTGAAGAGAGATATCTTTTCTCTGCTCCTTAGATTTGTTTCCTAGTACTTTGTATGTTGAAGTGCCTGCAGAAGCAGACAGTGGTATGAATTTCTCATGCCAGCACAATGCTGGCATGTCGTCTGCTGGCCAAGGGTTGCCTGTCTGGCTTTTCTTTCTCTTCCTCAGTCCTGTTACTGCTCTGTGAGCCCTGGCTAGGACAGGTGATCTCATCTCTACCCGTAGAAAAACCTTCCCTGCTAAAACAGTTTTTTGAGGATCTACAGAGTAAGTGTTTTATGTACTTTGTCTTCTATGAAAGCTTACACCAAACGCCTGAATCCTGTGCTGCATACTTTGTGACCAGACACACAGGCTTTCATTTACTCCTTTTCTAAGGTGAACTTGAATTCAGCTAAGTAACACTCTTTTTTTCCCCCTCACCTTTGAGAATACAGCCACCCTCTGATGTACACATCAGCACAGGATTAGCTGTGAATTAGTTGACTTTATTTGTAGCAGTGTATACTTCTCATCAGTTGTGTTTAAGGGATTCTTCCACTTTAGAGAAAGCCTCGAGATTTGCATAACTTGCATTGTTACCTTGTAACCAAAAGAGTTTAAAGCCAATCTGCAGTATTGCTTTAAGTAAGTTTCAGCATCTCTTAGCTGAAGTACTTCTTGTCTTCTTATACAACTTGAAATTTATTTTTTAATAATAAAGTGCCTCAAAAATGTCGTTGGTGCAATAGTAAAAATAGATTTTGCGTATTTTCTGAAATGTGGGGTATGAGACGTAAATGAGAGAATTTCTGTGAGCGGGAAAAGAAATATTTTTCTCAGAGGATTGAGTGAAGAACAGAGAGGTCAATTTTAAAACCTTTCATTTTGTGTGATTACAGCCATGCTGCAAATGCCATTTCAGTATAAGGAAGGACTTTAAAACATACCTTATTTCCTGATTTCTGCTGCAGGTCAGATTAACTAAAATGGTTATTGTGTCACCCTAGAGATTCCTGCTTGCTGCAAGACCAGACTTTAAACCCTATTTTTATTATTAAAAAGGCCAGCAGCAACAAAGACTATTTTACAAGTTCTGAGACGTTTTCATAGCAATTTGATCTTTATACACAGGGTTATAGAACTCTTTGTACTGCAATTCTTAGCATATGTGAAAACCAGAAGTGGGGGGAAAGAAGCATGAACATTCATTTGCCACTTGCCTGGAACCCATCCCCTCTTAATGCCCTCCTTGGGGAAGGAATTTTGAATAGAGCATGTGTTGGGTTCTCGTGTTGTGATGGAAGAGCAGCATCTTTCAGCAGATTCAGTAGGTCAGGTTGATGGGCAGCCTGTTAGTTTGGGGGTCTCGTGTATGGTGCAGCTTCCCCCAGCTTCTCTGGAATTGCCATCACACACTTCTGTCTTCAAGGAAAAAGATTATTCTGTTGTCAAGATGAGTATGATGGTATGATTTCATCTGGGTGTGACAGTTCTCTTTGTATCCTATCATACTCAAAGACACCAATGTTAATAAAACTGACCTCTGGACACCATGCAGCTCTTTTCTATGTTATATTTTAATAAAGTGTATATACTGCCTTTAGTGTCCCTTACTGCAGTGATCTTTCTCCCTTAACTTACATGCTAGAAAACTAGCTGTTAAAGAAGGATTTGACTCTGCATAGTCACCTCTTGCTCTTTCCTAATCTCATTTGGGAAAATCTGGCAGTAGTTAGCCAGCCAGTATCCTCAGGTATCCCTTGACATTATCTGCCTGTCTTCCCCTTATCCTGTGCTTTTAACTGCTCACACAATGTTTAGACACTTAATCTGCGATTTTTAATGGAACAAAACTTGATGAAAAGATGATTTTCCTGGCTTCAGCAGGGTAATTTGGATGCCAGCCCATAATGCTTAATGGGGATCTGTTGAGTCCATTATAGAAATTGAGTGTATAAATTCATTTGTCTTAATTATGTTCTCAGAAAAATCCCTGAGATGTGTAGAATGCAACAAGAGTATGATTTTTTTTTTCTTTTGCTCCAAACCTCTGGTGAGATTCTGTATCATTTTGAAAAGTCCTTTGACTAGCTAGGAGGTGGAAAATGTATTGGAGAGCAGATGTTGGTAATGACGTGTGATTCCAGCATTGGGAACTGCCTGGTTGAAGATGCATCAATTCTGTTTCTGTGAAGCTCATCTTTTTTATACAGTCCCCCAAGTGTCATCCTCTCCTTTGTTACCTCTGCCAGCACTGCCCTCCAGCAGCATTGCTTCCTCCTGCAGTGTGTCTGCCAGCAGCACGTTTGGTCCACTTGAATTTTGTGGGGTAAATAAACGGTGATGGTGCCAAGGCACTGCCCAGTCCTCAACCAGAGCAGCATCCTGATGCTGCACCATGAGAGCCTCAACCCACCCAGTCCCCTCCACCCCATGCTGCTGCCAACCCAAAACCCTCTTGATATTCAATTCATAGCTCACACTTGACCATGGCTGCCCACTAACAGTAGGTATAAAAAGGAGAGAGGGGCTTATTTCAATGCTGCTTGAAGCCAGAGGTGTTCAGTAGCCACATGTTTTTGACAAGTCTAACTGCAGTAAAGCTGGTTGGTGTATGTTTTGTAGGGTTGAGAGAGAAGGGGGATAGGTTTTCCAGTGATTCCCAGGGATGGAAGCACACGATTAGACTAATAAAGGCTTTTGGTTTGTCTTAAGTTTAATGATTTTTAAAGTCATTTTACTTTGAGTGTAATGGATCCTAAATTAAAGCAAATCATCTTTTCCCTTCTGGTTTTCTTTTTCACTGGAGCCTTTAGGAGTTCAGTCTTTCCCCAGGGGGGTGCTGTGAGCATGGCATGTTGCAATGCCCCTTCTCATGGCAAGAAGGCTGTGGTGTGCGTGTGACCATCGTGATGACCGAAGTGCACTGCTGGCAGGAAGAAGTGCTTTACTTCTGCAGGGATGCTCCATAGCTGCCTGTAAGGAGGGGTGGCTCCAGGTGTTGAAAGCCTGGGCAGCTGAGACTGGAAGTCAGTGCCTGCCTCTGCCAAAAAATCTCAGCATTTTATTGCTGAGGTTTAATGCTTATTCGAAGCATTTTATTGCTCCTACTTTTAAGTAGTTTCTAAGCCTCAGTCTTTCACAGTTTCAAATTTTTTATTTATTTTCACTTTCCCCCAACTCTGATTGGTTGGAGTGTATTACTGAATATAAACATACAAGATTCAATGTATATATGAAATTAAAGGAAAATTTTTTATGCTAGTAGTCTGCCTGGAGTTAACCTCAAACAATTGCAAAATACTAGTAGTTTGAAAGTTTATAGTCTGTAAAGTATTCTTGAAACAATCCTGTATATTTGGATAAAAAGCTGACTGAACTGAGTGAATTTTGATAAGTAAGGTTTTAATTGTGTACACTGCACACAAAAGCAGGAATAGTATGTGTGGTAAGTGAATGATGGGATCTAGCATTGAAGAAGGACTACGGTGTGAAGAAGTACTACTACAATAAAAGCCTACATAGGGTGATCAAAGATGATTTGCAAATAGTGCTGGTTTCAAAACTGAAACATACAAACCCCAAAAAAACTATTCTCAACATATTTGTTAAAATCTTGCTTTTCTTGATTTCTGCTGAAAAACCTTGAGCAGTTCGAATCTTCCAGAGAACATAGTCCTTTTAGGAGTCTTGCCCTGAAATACTGTTTTAATTTAAATAGCCTAGTTGCTGCAGTACTTGATGTGAAGCTGCCACCATCACTAAAGTCTACTTATATGAAGTAAAATAAGGCTTGTAATAACACCTACCCAGAAACCACCCAGCCAGAAGCTCTCTTCCCCAAAACATTCCCCCTGAACCCCAAAGTATTTCTTTGTTGTGGATTCATCTTTATTTAAGTGGTAGCAAGTAGGGAACTTACACTATATAGGTGCTGCTAGCTCATTTATTATCAGCTGCTCTTCTCCTCTCCAAGTGGAATCTCTGAGAGCTGAAAAGCAAGCAAAATCAGAGTGTTGCAAGCTTGGTAAGCAAGATGTCTGTATTGACTTGGTGAGGAAGTCCAGATAATTCATTGGGTTTTTGATGGGGAAGGGGAGAAGATTTGGATGCGTTCCTACCCATGGTATGGTTGTACTTTAATCTTTTTAAGACATGCACACACATCCATGCAGAGAATCCCTATCTGAACAATCTTCTAAGTCCTGGGAATGGGGAGGACGTGGGCTACAGAGCTGTACTACTTGCAGTTCAGATCATCCCAGGCTTGATATCAAACGAGAGGTTTATGTTTGGAAAGCCTTCCTTCTCCACCCGTGCTCCAAGCTGGACAGCTGGTGGATCTGGAAGCAGTGTGGTTGTGTTAGCAAGGTGGCTGATCTAAGACAATCTGTCAGCAGACTTCATTGGGTTGAGCTCCAGAGCAGCTGGCATTGATAATTATTAAATAGAATGCATCTACATACATTCTAATAACAAGAATAGAACTTTTTTCTTTTTAATTCTCTTTACTGTGGGTTTCTGTCCCATCCCAAGTTCACCTAAACCCAGGTGAAAGTTGTTTCTAATGATTTCTTAGTGTCCAACAGTTTTGGAGGCAAGTGAAAATAAACATGCAGTATATCTCTAACTTGCTTCAGATGTTGCTGAACTTTCAAGTATGTACTGGGAAAAGAAAGACTAGCAGTCAACTGGCAGCATCCTGTTAAATTGGGTAGTACAGTGTTTCACAACAGCAATATTAAGTGCTGGGTTCAGGTGATAGAGGAAATGGAGTATCTTGCTCATGCAGTCAGGAATAGAGATTTTGAAATAAGAATAAACCCAGGTCACATAACCTGGTAACTTCAATTTTTAATACTAATCCAGCTTCAAAAACCAGTTCAGACCAAGAATTTCTGTTAACCAGAAACAACAAACCTTATGAGGTCAGGAAGCAGTTGCAAGGCTTCTGTTAAGGCTGCATTGATACCACAGTGTGGTCTCCATAAAAGGTGTTATTTACACAGTGCTTCCATTGGCTTCCAAGCATGACTGAATACTGGAATTTGTCAAAAGTGACCAGAAAGGGGGGAAAGATGGTGTGAAACATATTGTTTCTGTAGGAGCTAGAGTGCTGTCTCAAACTGTTATAAAAAGAACCTTTAACATAATGAGTATCATAATTAATGGAGATATTTTCTTTTTAAATTAGATGCAACAGTTGGAATTAGCACAGATGCAACAAAGAGAAGCCAACCTCACAGCTTTGGCAGCCATTGGACCAAGGAAGAAAAGACCATTGGATGCATCAAACATTGGATCTGGGCTCGAGGTACAGGCATGGCTTGCAATGACTTGCATGGTGTTACATCTTCATACTGAATTACATTTGTCTTTCCCTGTGGGGAGAAGTGAGAATTCTCTCACACAAAATGGTTTGTTGCATTCTGTAAGAAACCTAGTTTGTATGTTAGGTGCTTGAAAGGATTGTTTCTGGTAAATTTGATGGGAATGTGGAATTGTCTGTTAAAGGAAAGACTGTCCATAAGAGCGCCATGTGTAAAGGACTGAATAGAATGATGACTCAGGGAAATTCCCATCTATAGTGGAGGGAGGCCACCAAGCTGTGGTGGCCTTCCACAGTTGTCATGGCCCCTCAGTTGAACTCACAGTCCCTGGTTTGGGTGGTTTTTGAAATGGCTCTTGACATTTGACTATGGACATTTATTCACAATTTATGCACAATGCATAGGGAGTCTTCTCAAATATTCTGAGTTCACCTTGGCTAGATTCTCCCAAAAAGAAATAAATAGGACAGTAAAGTGAGACCATTCACTTCCTGCAATGAACCAGACTGTCTTCTATGGCTCATGTTGAATATTGAAAGTGCTTCTAACAAATCTTTTCTGAGCAAATCTCTTAATGTGCTGAAGAGTAACTGTTCCCAGTACCAGGGGAGGCTTTTGTGGCTGCAGAAGTCGTTTCTGAGGAGACTGACAGCCCACTTCTGTTAAAAGCCATCATCTTTGCCAGAGATGGGAGAAATTAGTGTTACTGCCAGTTTTGCCCCTTTACCACGAAGCCTCGATATTGCTCAACTGAAAGGCTGTTTGGCCTGACATAATCACAATGAGCAGGAGCCAGGACAGTAACTCTTGTGTGGAGGCAGTGGTGGTAAAGTTGTCCTTTCTGATGAACCTTAAGTCTTCTTCATTCTTGTTATCTGAGAAGCTTAAATAGATGGTAGGATTGAAAACACCCTCATTTTTGCATAGTGGAGTCTGGGAGGACCTTGTCCTCAGTTATTTGCAGTGTAGCTGAGTTTTTTCTTCATCTGGACCATGACGAGAGGCCTCGCTAAGCAGGTGAGATAGACTTGTTCCAGTGAATTTTTAACTTATTTTTTCCCTGACATGGATACAGAATTAGGTCTTTGAATACTCCCTGTTAACCACAAGTGAAGGGAAGCAATCTGTCTCTAAAGAAGCTGCAGAAAGCAGTGTTCACAGCTTTTGAGCAGCTTTTCTTCTCTTCTTTGAAGTTTTTTAATGCACTTTCACATGAAGCTAAATGTATGGGGTTTTTTTCAATAATACCACTGGAAAAACTTGAAAAAATCAGTCTAGCACAGGAACAGTTTTCCCCGTCCTTTTCTCATCTTCCCCCAAGCTTCTATCGGGTAACTATTCCTGTTCTTCCTAGTGGTTTTCTGTAATTATTGCCGGATTTGTTTCTGAATATTTAACAAGTCTGCCTGTTAAGTACTTCTCAGTTATTTCTCATCATCTGTGGTATGTGTGCTTTATTAAAAGCTTCATGAGATTATGCTAAAGAGAGACAGATAACAGTGTTGCTGTTGAAAGCTGGTGATCCATTATTTACTTTGCCACTTTAAAAGAATGTGGACGTGACACACCTAGAACTGACCATAAACCTTGATAACATTCCATTGTCACAAATGTACCTGCTGTATTTTAAGCTGCTTCTCATGTAGGTTGCAACACTAGACTGATTTGTAAGGGCAGTAGGTGAAACTAATTCTGACAGTGAAACTATTTTTTGTTTCTTTCATGCAAGCTCACATTCCAGTGCATAGTTCTTAGGCTTTGTGCTACCAGAAGGCATTTCTCTGCAGACCATTTTTTTTTCTATTTTGTGAAATTATGCAGGATAGCAATCCTTGAGAAGGATGTTTAGATTTAAATGTTTTTAAGTGTCACAATATATCTGAGCAGGATTTATAAAAGGCTTAAGACTTCTCATGTAGAATTAAGAATGGTTTTGACAAACACTCTCTAGTTCAAGAAGCAGAACATTTGTAAGACATTCATGATAACATGGCAAAACATCCTGAGCAGTAAACAACATTCCATTCTTCAGAGATGAAAGGAGGTCTTTGAAACTGAAAGCAAGTACAATATGGCCTTAGGCTGATACACATTTGGGCATCTTTAGAATCATCTTTTTGGGCAACCTGTCTGAGAATAATTTAAACAGGCAGGATGTGCTTTCTCATTTCACATTGCAAATACTGACAAAATACAGACAGCTTTACTCTCAAATAATCTTAAATGTCAGAACTTCTAGACTGTGAAATGGCAAGTAAATCTCCATAATACTCCTGTGCATAATACTCCTGTGACCTATTATTATTATTAATAAAGCCTAATAACTTGGTAGACTGGTATGATAGAAGAAGTTATTCCTAAATATGAATGATATTTAACATTATTGGGTGAAATCACTGATGCTAACTGGATTACGATTTTTAAATATGACTTCAGCTTTCTTTGGATAATGTTCTTTGTACAATTGTGTCTCCTATGGCCATGTCAGCTCTGTAGAGCTTCTTTTTATGGTTGCCTCCTGCAATAATTAAAGGAAAGGAATTGTTTCAAGCAATTATTGATGCAAACTGAAGCCCTAAGGTATTTGGGCAGACAGGGAAGAAATAATCTGTTACAGTATGTATTAAAAAAGTGAAATTCTGTAAGCAAATTTGTTGTATATTTGCCTTTCTTTATTCAGTACCAAAATGTAATGATATTGGGAAAGTTCAGTTCAGCAGACTGAGTTGGTTGGATCTGCTGCCTACTGCTGCAGTAAGTGTGAAGGGCTCAAACCAGCATTTTAGGGAGCATGGTATGCTAACTTATCCACAAGTGTGTATCTGTGTTTAACTGGGATGATTCTTAAGCCTGAGGTTTTCTATCTCTCCAGCACTGGGCTTTGCTCCTCTTCTGAAAAGTTTTTCCCGAGATAGTTGAGCACGGGATTCCTGCATGTTCATCTTATTTTGGTGTCTGAAATGGTGCTTTACTCGGTCTTTCCAGGTCTCCCATTTTAATGTGGTAACTAGAACATGTGGTGACATAAGCATGCGCTTTCCAGCCAGAAGCCTGCTTGCCAGCAGCCTCATCACCTCATAGTGTAACAAGTACAGAAAGAGGCTCTTGTCCAGAGGAGTGCCTGTCAACTAATTTGGACCTAAAAGCAATATAAAAAGAATAATCTATATATTGCCATGATTGCTCTAAACTCTGCTGAAATAGCAGTAGGGACAAATCCATGATGATCATGGAATGAAAAAATAAGGCTAATGCTCTAGGCCTAATTAAAAAAAAAATAAAAGAAAGAAAAGACATCAGTATAATGGGAAGTCTTTTTTCTTTCTTGTTGGAAACACTAGTTTGGGTAGTTTTGCATGTTCTCTTCACTGCAACTTAACATTTGAATGGTATTGTTCAGAAAGAGTAATTTGAGAAAGGCCTGGTAAGAAAGTCTCTCTATTGTGAAAATGTGTTAATTGGTGCTACTTGTAATCCAGAGGTGGCAATATCTTCATCTCTCTCATTCTTATCCCTCTGGACACTTTGGATACAATGAAGAGGAGAGGCCTTTGGATTTGATTTATATGTGTCTTGGGGTTTGTTCATTTGTTACCCACCTCTCCTCCTCCCCTAGTTTGAGGGCATGTGGTAAACAGTAATGAATTAAAGGGTAGGAAGAATTGAAAACTAACTCATCTTGGGAAGGGAGGACAGTTCTAAAACAAATAAGAAAAAAGTAAACTTGAAACCACAGACTCATTTTCCCAATTCTTTGTTCTGTTTCATAGCTTTTACTGGTTGGTAACATGCCCCATAATGTTTTCAATGCTGATAAATAGTCAAGGATTTTTTTTTTTTAATTAAGTTTTACTGCTTTTCTGTTGACAAAGCCATTTTGGAAACAGCTTTGTCTCATTCCCACTGTAACTGGAATCCTAGAAATTTGAAGACTACAGTTCAGAGTCCTTAAACTTTCTTTCCTTCTCTTCAGAGGTGTCTTGGGTACAAGGTCATCTTTAGTCTTGAACTGAGAGCTGTGTATTTGTGCAGAATCATGCAACAGGGAGGAAGAAAGTCTACAGATATTTCTGAAAGTAGACTCAGAAGTCTGCCTGTTACACTTGTGGTCGTCATCTGAATACTGTGGTCAGGCCCTTCTTCTACTTTGTATACGAAAACTTAGCGGGATACTTGTACTTCAGTGTAATTTTTTTTGGGTAGACTACTTGCTTTGCATTCCTTTCCTGATCCATGATAACACATTAAGTACTTAGAAACAATACAGTATCTCCTGCCCCTAATTGCTATTGGTGATGAGTTCTTCACTTGCTTTCTTCCAGGTTGGTTCCACTGACTGACTCAGAGGTGTACATGTCGTGTCTTTTCTTTCTTTTTGCCAGATCCAATGGCAAAGGAAATTTCTCCTTCCAGATACTGCTTGTGTCTGTTCTGTCCCCTGCCAAGACTGGCTGCTATGTTAGTCAGTGTGGGTCTTGCCTTGTTACAGGTAGTCTGGTTTTGCTGTGGAAACTTAAGCTACTTGCTAGTTGCTACATAAGTAAATCATGCAGCTGATATGCTGTGGTCAGTGCCGAGCCGTTCAAATACTTCCTTTCTGTCAAACTTCTAGCCCTGGCCAACATACTTAAAATAATGTGATACTTCCAGGATCGTGCACATCTAATACAGCAGTCCACACTTGCATTCTCCTTCTGCAAAGAAGTTTGGCAAGCAAAAATGGGAGAAATGCCTTGTTTACCACAGTGGTCATTGTTCCATTTTTAGTATTGACTGTGGGTGGAGGAAATGAGCTTGTCATCTTCTCTTGTGTTCTGCCACATCTGATCATTGTTAGCAGAACTTAAACTTACCCTTCTTGCTTTACAACTTTGGGATGCTGGTATGCATGTTGATTAAACATATTCTGTACAGGGTGCTTGTTTAAGCTTTGGAAAAGTTCTTTAGGTTGACTGAGGAAGAACTAAGCCTTTGAGCAACAAGTCCTTTCTGCAGGATGGAAGTAAACCCAACTCTTCCAAATGACTGGGGAAGAGACATGATTTGTGTTTTTTGATGTGTGACAATCCAGCGGTGTGCTTTTTTTGTTGTTGTTTTTTTTTCCTTGCATTTCCAGGAGAGCTTTATGCTCTTGTAAGTGGTAACTGTAGAAACTACTGCCACTTCTGGCCATAAGCTCTTCTGATGAGGGAAGACACCAGCACAATTCATCAGCTTCAGTATTGGTGTTAAGGACGTCTAAGTGTGAATTTAAAGGCATGAATTGGCTCTGTAGCAAATGACAGCTCCCTGTGCAATGAGACCACTGCCTGGTCTTTGGCATGGGTACATGATAATCTGCTACAGTATTTTCTTAGAAGCTGCATAAAATTAATTTAAAAGCAATCACTTCAAATTGGGCTACATATATATAACCAGGCTACAAAATCTCTTTCTACACTTCAGTGGTTTCCCTCACTTTCTCTGTGTCTCTTTCTATCTCTGTCACCCCTTCCCCCAGCCCACAGGTATTAAGTGATACTGGAGGGTGAGGGTTTTTCCTGCTTTGCATATGCTTAATGTATGCAGACTCTTGATTTCAATTTCTGGTTCTTATTTAAGCTCTTGGACAACTGAAGTGTCTATGACGTGGTCATACCTTTGGGGAAGAAGGGGAGCTAAAAGTTAACTGTGATTATAAAATGTCTTCAGCATCTTAGTTATCTGTTTCAAGACCAAACAAAGCACAGCTCTGTCAGCTAAAGAGTTTCAGTTTCTGTGCTGATTTTCCTGGCTCCTGTCAGTCTAGGCCATACACTTGATCTGAATTTTTCCCCTGTATAAATAGGCAAAAATATTCTCAACTGCCATTCACACACTTCAGAAATATAGTTCATTGGCCCATATCGTGCCTTCTCTGTGCTAGAGATGAACTTTATTCTTCTTATATGTGAAAGATATCTGCAATTTAAATGACTAATTGCATTGTAGCTTTAGGCTGAACATATTGGTAACGCACAAATGTTGATGACATGTGAAGGGTCAAGAGATTTATAATTTAGTTGACAATACATTGCTTAAAATGATGTGGCAAAGAGCCAGAAAATTTCAGCTTAATAATTGTCTATTAACTAACATGACATATTTGTATAGGATTCATTACCTCCAGGTACAGATTAAGCATCTGATGTACCCATACGAAGTGACACATGTACATGAATCTTGGGCATAATAGTGAATAAACTGACATTGCATTCACAGTAATTTGTTTCAATATGTAAAACATGTTGTTGCCTACATTTGAAAGGACTTGTAGGAATGTTGCAATGAAATCTGAAGAAAAATGTGTGATTGAATGGAGTTTTCTATTATATAGATGTGACAGCTCTGTGAGGCTTTTTTGTAGGCTGCAGATAACATCATAAATACACACTTGTTTTCAGCTGCACAAGAAGCAGTCTGTATTTAGAGATCTGAGTCTTTCACCCATTGGCTTGAGCTACCCTAATGATCTATAAGGTTAAAAAAAAAATCCCCAGACCCCAACCTAACACAACCAACTTTATTTTTAAAAAAGAATCATATAAATATTGAGCCATGTAATATTTTAGTGTTGTGAATGTGGGAGTATTTCTGTCAGACCAAGGCTGGTTAGAATAGGCAGCATCAGTAGGCTGGCTTGCCACCAAACTGCTATCAACTTCTTTCACTTTGTTTTCTCTGGCCTAGATTAGGAACTTGTGTGTATTAGCAAAAATGTCACAATCTTGATAGGGTCTGTTCCTTCACCCCTGGCTGCTGGAGGAGAAGTGCTTGAACACAACGGGTTAATGGTTTTTCAACCTTTGTTTTCTCCTATGAGACAGGAATATCTTCTGTGTTTTACAGCTGGGAAACAAGTACAGCAGACACTAGGTATCACTGACCTCACTGTGACCACACATGACAGAGATGGGGGTTGAACCTGGATGCTTTTGCTTCAGTTCACTAGGTGTTCCTACCACCTTTCAGCAACACCTCTGCTGCACACAGCTGTCATTTTTCAGTGTTTGAACATATCATTGAAAAGTGTCTCATGACTTTGCTTTCTTCTGCTGTTGGTATTTTTATAATGTGCAGCAGAACTGCAATAGCAGTTTGCTCTCTTGGGATCTTGGCTCTGGGACTGTGATATGTGTATGCCACACCAAAAATTGAAATGTGAATTCTTGGCTTGACTTCTAACATTTGACCGAACACTTTTCTCCCTTAAAGTTTCTCCCTCCCAAGAAGTTTAAAATTTTGAAATTTGGTTGGTGTGAAATCACTGAATTTCAGAAGGGAGCGTGTACTCCACCAGGAACATCTCACTGAACCCGACAGGAACTTGATGGGAAGGAAGGTGTCTGCAGACCTCTCTGAGCTTTGTATCAGGGCCTGTAGAATAGCTCTGAGCAGTTTTAAAATCCTTGTTGGTATCCATGATCCAAACTTGCAGATGCCAAGCACCAGATACATTGCAGACTAGAAGTAAGGAGGTAGTGGTGGCTCTGTATTAACTTCACGCTTGCCGTTTCAGAGAATTGGTATTTAATTCTCCATCCAGCCACTGGAGAGAGCTCTAGAGATCTCTGAACAGGTTTCCAGAGCAACCTCTGAATGAAACTGGCTGTTCAACAGCTTGGGACTACAGTAGGAGCACCACAGTGTGTTCTGCTGCCGAGGTCAGTGAGTGTAATTGATCTCTGTCAGGTGTGTATAAAAGGCTCTAAGGGTGACAGTGTGCTGCTGTGAAAAAGGTGCTGACTGGGCTCAATTCTGAGGATAGTTCGAAAGCAGGACTGCTGCTGTTGTGACCTCCTGAGCTGATTTTAAGCCAGTTGTGGTCTCAGTACTGGGTAGGGTGGTTTACAGTGGTGCAGTTACACTGCTGTAGTGCCTTACCTGGCTTACAAACAGGGTCTGTCGGCTGTGAAACCCAGGCTGACTAGTAGTTGGCCTTCCTGGGCTGCATGTCTGTGTCATTTCCCTTTTGGAAGGAAGGCAGGGTGGTGAGGGTTTACTGAAAGGCAGGAACTTCAAGGTAACAAAAAAAAAAAGAGCAAGAAAAGAAGAAGTTGCTAGTTAGAACACTAATAATTAGATGTTGCAGAAGGGGGATGCAGGCTGATTGCAGTACCTTTTGCTAGAATTGATTCTACAGGGATGCATTTTCTATTTTCTTATCTTTGTACTTGTCTGTGACCTAGTTGAAAAGCAGCACTTTCCCCCTAGAAACAGACAAAGTTGTCTTGGGGTATGCTGAAGACTAGCAGTGAAGAACCCTCCAAAACAGCAAGATAAAGTGGTTGCTGCCTGAATGGGAGGAGCATAATAGAGATATCTGGGAGCAAGGAGTGGGCTGGTGTTTTTCAAGTCTCAGAAGCTTTGTGCTTTTGAGGAAGGGGTATGTGAGATCTAAAGGAGAGGATTATTGACTGTTGCATAGGGCCAGACGAGGTTGACCTCCTACCCAATAGGAATTCGCTCAAGTGGCGCAGCAGAGGACCCTCCCCTAAAGTGTCCCCTGTGTCAGCTTGAGAGCTCAGAATTGGGCATTTATCAAGTAAAGTCTTGGATATTAACAGAGGTGTCTGTGATGGTTCTTTGGAATGCGAAGATGTTGGACCATTGTTTGGTCTAAGTTCCAAAACAAAACCAGGAAGAAATTGTTTCAATACACTTGTGGAGGACAGTTGCTAACAGGAGATAGTGCTCACCACTGTACAAATTCACTTAATAGTGGGTTCCCCAGCATGGTCCCTATCTGGACTGGAATGGCCTGGGCTGTCTGTTGGCTTCTTTAATTTTAAACCATTGTGTACTTTGAGAGAAGGACACTTTGTTTTAACCTGTGGTAGGAGCTGTTGGTTGTCAAAGAGCTCCCTGGCCCCTGAAATACTGTGCTCAGTAGCTTTGATAAGTCAGAGTGATGCTGTGGTTAACTTAGAACTGTGAATGGCTGTCCTAGTAAACAGGGGCCCAGGATAAGCTTTGACTTTGGATGTGGTATTACAGCATAATATCGCTTTATGTCTCTGTGCTGGGCATGCTGGGTAAGAATTTAAGAATAAACAAATCCATAAGTCTGTCTCAAACTCAGGCAGCTTGGTGCTTCTGCCCTGTTGTGGCATCTTGCAGCTACAACAGCTTCCAAAGCGGGCTGAGGGATTTGTGCCGTCTGTCTCGGACGGGATTGAGGTGGCTTTGTTTGGTGTCTTTTTAAAGGTAAGACTTCTAGTCTAATGACTTATTTAGAGAGAAAATACTTTCACCTCAATAAAGTTCTTTGAATTATAAAGGACATTGCTGTTGGGTTACTGAAAACCCTTGGGGTTTGTTTCATTTATAACATTGCCTCAGGCCTTCTGCTGCATCCTGTTGGACTGACCTCCTTTTCAACCCGTGCTGGCAGCTGCATTGCAGAGCTATCTTTTCCCTGGATCCTTCAGGGTTGTCATATGACAAACTTGAACTGTGACCCTTTTGTGTCTTACCAGGACAGCAGTGCCCTCTGTGCAATGTGGCCAGCAGTCTTCCCCACGCACACATTTGTTCCAAGCCATTTAACAAACTGAAAGTTTCAAATGATGGCATTTCATAGTGTTTAATAGTATTGACTGTAAAGCAAATGAAATGGTGCTGAATACCCTGCGTGCTGCTTGTAAAAAATACAGCTTCCATTTCTGCAATGTGCCCTGGGTCTTCTGTGGCTAGCATGTGCTCTCTGGTGAATCTCTTTATATTTTTAATAAATTTCCATGCTTCCACCCTAACAACAGTAGCATTTACTGCTATATGTAGTCCAGCACTGGTAGTCATTTCTAATAAATGGGGGGTTTAAACAGATTTCTCTAAGCAAAGTGGGCAAAGTCATTTTGCTGAAGTCTTGCAGAGAGTGTTAGGGTAAGAATTGATATAGTTAACACTGCATCCAAGCAACACCATCTCCAAGTGGTGTTGATGCTGGCAGGCATTGCCTTGCTGAAGTCACAGAGACTGAGCACTCGTATTTGTACAAATTACATTCATTACCAAGAACCCTCCAGTAGTGATAGGAGACTGGCTGTGCAGCACAGATTGGCTCCAAGATAAGTAGCCAGTCTATTGTGCAGCTCATGGTAATCTTCCTCTTCCCCACCCCTAACAATAAATCTTGGGGCATTTTGGAAAGTGTGGGTGTTGCTCATGGCAGTAGCTTGAATGTAAAACTGCTAAATATCATCATCTCCAACCAATTTTATTTTCATAACCAAGCAAGGCAGCTGACTGAGATGGATAGACTCAGATAGTGTTCTCAATATCTGGATGCTTTCACTGAGTATTTGTTGCCCCCTTAAAGGACAGAGTACAGAGGATGGCTGGGATGAGAGTTTCTCCTGTCCATGTTCCCAAGCTAGGGCGCACTCACAGTGACAGTTTTCCTCATGAGGAAATGGAAACCTCTGGAGCAAGCAGTAGTAAGAGCTGTGCCCAACCTGGGGCTCTGCATAGGTACTGTGTTAGTACCTTCTTCCTGGCTGATCCTTTCTCAGTGCAAGTCTGTTTAGCAGACATCAGAGAAATGGCAGTTATTTATCTCACCATATTAGTATAATTTTAAAGGAAGAAAAAACTTTGTGGTTGCTTTGACTGAAATAAAGCATCAGCTGGCAAGCGCTTTGTCTTTTTCAGTATGTAATGTGCAAGGATTTTTGGATTGCTGGTTTTCAACGTGGAAAGCTGAACATCAGTGGGCTAGTTTTATACAAGTAGGCAGTATAATCTAAGCAGTTTAGTTAAAACTTCTATTTACCTGAAATTCTAATGTTAATGATGGATTTTTCTTCCTCTCTCCCCTATTTAGGGTTTGAACAGCAATGGAATTGCTGGATCATCGGGTTTTAGCCTTACGAAGCAGATGCTCTGTCCAAGAGTAACCCGTGTTTGTCTCAGGGACTTGATATTCTGCATGGAACAAGAGAGGGAGATGAAGCATTCTCTGCGCTTGTACCGTGCTCTTCTGAAGTGATTTGAATCTTGCATTTCACCGTGCTGTCTACTGCCAAAGAAAACACTGAAGCACTGTTGCACTGTCTTGAAATTCCAGTTTCTGGAAAATGATCCGTTGTAAGGATAACTCTTTGTTTACAGATAAACATTTTTATTAAATACCTAACCTAGCACCTGTAAAGTTTTTAATAATACTTGGCTTAAATCAGTCTGTAAACCAGTGAAAACACTGAGTTGCACACATAAGCACCTATCTGCTTGCATTTAACTGTCTTATAAGCTCTGAGGGCTTGATAAGTGTTCCTAGTTTATGTATGTCACTTGATCCAGTACTCCAGAGTCTGCAACATCTGTTCTATGTGTAGTGCCACCTTCCAACCCAATCTTATTTAGGGAAACAAATATCACTATAATGGCACAACATAGCATGGCAACTGTATTTAATCATGAACCAGCAGTCAGTAAACATACTAATGTATTGCCTGTCTGACTTAACATCTTAAATTTTCTGGGTTTAGGATTACTACTGGATGCTCATTTGTGGAGATCAAAGTAGCAGGCAAAAGGAATGAGGGGTCCTTTCTACCCCACACTTTGCCTCAATTGCCCTCAGCCTTTCCTCTGAGAAAGTGACTGAGGGAAGGAGGACAAATCAGCCGTTCTTGTGATTGAAGAACATTGCTCAGTGTAGTTATGGCATAGTTGGATGGTCATGGAAAATTTGGAGTTACTAAAAATACAAGGAGTAAAAGATCCTAAAAAGGGAGGGTAAACAGAAGAAATTTTTGTATTCTGTGGATACAAAAAAATAGCATTGAACTTTAGCATAGATATGGAAAGATATTAAAACCTGTTCTGGCTACAAAAAAGGAAAAAAGTTGAGATGCATTGAAACTATGGAGCTGAAGACTCTCCTTGGAGAGGAGCAGTGTTTGCAAAGCACAGGATTCACTGGTTTAGAATATTCTTTTAATGCTTTAGTGTGGTGTAACAGGGAAGCTTCTCAAGTAGAAAGTATTTAGACAGTTGCTTTGTTTCCATTCAGTGAAGAGGAGGACTCTGGATTATAAAGACTGTTAGAACAGATTCAAACATGTCTGCTTGCTGGTAAAGAATGCCTTGTGGTGGAAGAAAAGCCCTCTGGGTCACTCTTCTCCCCAGCCTCCAAACATGTTGCCTACCATGACACAGTGCTGTATAGCATGGCTAATTCCCAGGACTGGTGGTGATGCCTTAAGTTTTAGCTTTCATATTTTTCAGAGTTTGCATTAGTATGTAACTCTGAACTTCATATAAAGTGTTAGAAAATTCTCCTCACAGTTTAGTCAGACAAAACAATCCCTTTTCAGCCTGAGAACCAAGGACACTGTTGCAGCTTCAGGCTTCAAGAAGTATATACAACAGTGAATTGAAGAGAGCAGTCTGCAAGGATGGAATTTCATAACCTGAAGCAGCAATCGGACAATTAACCCCAATGTATAAATAGACCAGAACTTTAAAAAGTATGAAAACTCGTGACCAGTCATCCATCTGGGGTCCTTCTTGGGTCGAGCCATGGCCAGGCTCTTATACTGCCCAAGGTGTATCCTTTGAAGGCCTTTTAAAAAATACCTACTTTATCCCTTTAACACTGTCTAGCCTCTGTTTCAGGTAGCCTCTCTAGGCATCAGTAGGAAAGACACTGATTGTATTAACAGAATCACAGAATATCCTGAGTTGGAAGGGATCCCCCAAGGATCAAGTGCAACTCTTCAGTGAACGGCCTGCACAGGGATCAAATACAGAACATTATTAGCACCATGCTCTAACAAACTATTGAATGGCTTCCTGCTGAATTATTTTTCTTTGAAGGAACAAGCTTCCTATGGTTACTTGGCATGCTGCTTCAAAACTTGAAGCAACTATTCACACAACTGTTCTGCACTGTCAGAACCACTGCAGATGGTTACCAAATTCACAAAGTTGTGAATTGGTTATGTTGTTTTTTGTTGGAACAGTAGTAAGCAAATCTAGTAAATGAATGCTGTAAATTATTTATATATGTATATATGGCATATATATATATATATATATAAGCAGTACTTTGATTAAACTATAGTTTGCAAGATATTGATGGCATTGGGCAAAATTGTTTTGTATAATTAAATGCTTAGCTTTACTTTTTATGTAAAGTGCAGCATTTTCCATGTTTGTGTACTGTTATCTTATTGATCAGATGTTAAAAGTTATTTTAAATACTGCATTAAAGCAATTATTTTATTAAAAATAATAAATTGGTCACTTTGTTTCGTGATGTGAGAAGTTCAGCATCTGAAGCTGTTGGCACCATGACTAATGGTGTGACTTGGAGAATGAGCCTCAGCTGTCTGCCTGTTGCAGGAGCTGGCATGGTTTCCTTACGTGACTTATTAATTATGAACATCTCTGTTTGAAGGGGTTTTAAACAGAAGTAGGTGACAGAGAAAAGGATTGCTGAAAGGGGAGGGGTGGGCAGGGAGAAAAAGCAGTGTCTCATGTCTCATTTCCTCCTCTCAGTCAGCACCAAGAGTGGGTTGTGGAGTTCTTGTTAACAGCTGGGCAGAGGTGAGAGCTTTGCACATGTTCTGGGAAGCCAAAGCATGAACTGTGTCAGACTTCAGCAATGTGCTGTGGAAGCACTGTCCTAAATTATTTTTAAAACAACTCACAATTAATTAAGTGCAGGCTGGAGAACCACAAAGAGCATCTGCATATTGGCTTGCCTCTTTCTCTTGAAGCCAGTGCAATACTGAAGTGAAATATGTTGGGGAAAATGATTGATAAATAGATATATCTAAATAGATATATTATGGATTATTTGGGTGTCTTTATGGCCTGCCTGTGATGCAGATCACATGTTTTTATTGCTGCCAGAGCAAGTTGTCTCTCACCAGTAGGTTCTCTCTGTGTTCCCTCTTCCCCCATGTGTCATGTCCACACCCACACCACTCTCAAAAGACCTCTCAAGTTCAAAAGTTTTAGACTCTAAGAAGTAGCAGATGTTTCAAAAAGGTTTTTTCAGCAAGTCTTTAGGCCTAATTTCAGACAGAGACAGCTTTGTCCTTGGTGCAACAACTGAAAATACTTGTCTCCTTGCCAAGGGTTCATCCTGCCTCCCATTTGAGCTCAGCTTTTCTTCTGAGAAAAGTGTCCTCTAAAGTGGCATTTAGGAGATACCTGGGCTTTGCTCAGCCACACCAGGAAATAAAGGAGAGATCACTAGGTGTTCACTTCCATGCATTTCCCCACTCTTCTTGGCCTTTATGGGAATACTGAAATCCCAGTCATAAGGTGTTGAGGACAAAACCTGCTATCATGCTCTCTTGTCTTTTAATTCTCCATGTGCTCATGTTCAAGCTTGGGAACCATGGGGAACTATCTGTGCCAGCGGTGCTGGGAGAGCTCTAAAGCTTGCTCCAGGCACTTCCTGCTTTCCAGCTGGCCTGCTAGCCTAGTGGCTGTTTCTGATGCACTGAGCTGGCTGGGCAACCATCCCTGCCACTGAAGTGCTCATCCTTCAGAGAAAAGGGTATACAGTTCAGGGGGAAAAGCTGTTGCTTGCTCTTCACTACTATCTCAGCAGCAGTCTATGCCAAATTTTGTGTGTTACTTTGCGACAAAAGGGAGCCTGTACTGTTTCTCCTCCAACTGCTGCTTTTTCTTTTTATTGCCATTTTCAAGTCTTAGCAGTGAATCCAGCCCTTTGCACTGTCTTTGACTCCAGCTTTTCCCTTCTCCCCATGGGAAAGCCTAGCTGGAGTGCACTAACACACCCTGCAGCTTTGTTCGAGGTTTAATGAGGAAGGTAGCAGGGGATCCAGAGACATTGCTGGATGATTCCTCAAAGCCATTGCACTGTCTTGGACACTTTGACACAAGTAGCTTAAGGCTACTGTTTGCATCAAGTTGTTCTAGGCCCCCTCTCTTTGTAGGCACCTGTGTCCTGCCATGTGAGTGCACTGTGCTGAGTAAAAGTGCTGTCAGCTGTTCTCCAGGTTCATCTCTCTGCTCTGTTCTTTGCTTTCCTCTTCATTTGTAATCACTGGGGTGAAGAGAGAAAGACTAAAGCAAGTGAGGATGTCCTGAAGGGGCAGACAGTCCAAGTGATTGGACTTGGTGATCCAGGCTTGTTCCCAGCAGCCTTTCAAATGAGAGCTGCTGGGTTTCTGAGGCCAAGCGCTGCACATTCTTCCCTGTGCACGTAGCACATGATGTCTGCTCATGCTCTGAAAGCTGGATGCAACCATTGTTTTCCCAGGTCCCACAGCTGTAGCTCTGGAAATAACTACAATCTGCAGTAAAGGCTTTCTCTTTTGAGGGGTGCAAAGCTGAGTACCAAGACTGAAGAGCGCAGCACACCAGACCTGTCTGTTTCACCAGTTTGGGTTCTGGGCTCATTACTGCATGTCAGTGGCTTGTCCCTCCCTCATTGGATACAAAGGCTGCTTGTTTGCAGGCCACAATGCCTCTGTTTCACTTGGTGCAAGTCTTCTGTTACCTAGATGAGCACCCCATTTGGCTTTGTAACACTGAAGGAATAAGCAATACACTTCCTCTTTTCCTTTCAGATATATCAGTCCTAGTTCCTATGGCCTCTTCTTTCCTCTTCTATTACACTCATTGCCTGCTCTCTGTAGCTATTCTGGCATGTTACCTGATAACTTTGCTACCCAGTCTCTCCTCATGTGCCCCTGCTTCACAGTTCCCCTCTGGGGAGCCTGGTTTTGAGAAGGTTTTTTGCTGTGGAGAAGGGAGGAAAAGGAAGGTTTTCATCCTGGACTTTAATGTTATTCCAGAGAGGAAGGAGATGGTGGCACAGATCAGCCCACAGCCCTGAGGCTGCTACTTTCTGCACCGGGAAGATCCTTGCAGGAAGTTGGTGTTTCACGGTGGCCAAGATTTCCACCATTAAGGCCTTCAGTCAAAGGTTTTCTACAAGGTCCTTACAGCGGCAGGTACCTCTCGTCTTCCAAGGGATGGTTTCCCTGGCAGAGCCATCCAAAGTTCCTGCTGGACACCCTATCAGAGATGATCATCCATTCTCTTCGCCAACCCCATCTCACAGTCCCACAGCGCTTCCATGTGTCTCATTGTCCACCTGTGTCTGTCTCAGAACCAGCAAAGGGTACAGAGCCTGTTTTGTGTGGTTCAAGTGGACACTGAGGGGTGTCAGGACCCGCACTGAGGCCCCAGAGGTAACCAGTGGGTGCATCACTAGAGTTCTGCCCATTTGCAGTCTCACTGAAACACTACCTCCTGTGGGGGTGCACCCTGGTGGGAGGGAGCAAAGGTGGGGGTCTTCTGCACAGGTACTGCTAAGGCATAAAGCCCATCTTAGCAGCTTGGCATGCCATGCTCCCGCTCCACAGGCTTTGTTTGATAACTGCTCTGCAGTTATCAGTAAGCAGTTACTGTCTCTACCAGATCACAGGGAATAGTATTTTAAAATCTATTTGAAATGAAAAATTATCTAACAGATCATCTGTATCTGTTTTTGAGAGCTAATTCATAATTACGTGTAGTTCCCCAAGCTTCTTGAGATATTTGCTCTTCCACTTTGAAGTGTTTAGTGTGACGGGGTTCATTATTTACAGTTATTTTAAGGTGTTTCTTATTTTTGTTCTTAGAAGCTGGGAAGGGAGGATAGAAGTATTTTTTCAAGTAATTATGTGTGAATATACATCTATTCTGTGTGTATAAGGATGGCTAGGTAACTTCTAAAAAGAAATACTCTACTTTATGTAAAGACTGAGTTATAACAGCTCCCAGGTGTGAAACTTCAGCAACAAGAAGAGAGGGAGGAAGGAGATAAATTATCTTCTTTCTTTAAGAGGTTTCAAGTTTTAATGTGTTAAAATCCTTTGATACCTTTGTGGAAAATTGGGTAGAGAATAAAGACTCCCTTGAAGAGCTGATCAGCGGGAAGTCTCAAGAAGGAAGGGTAGGAAAAGAATGCATAGAGAGGATCGAAAACAGAGCTTGCTCCTCTCTTCAGGAGCTTCAGTGATACATTTACATGCATTCTGGCAGAGGCTTCCTTTTAGACAAAAGACAGAAAAGGACCTTTCTAGAAGAGGTGAGTATGTGCAGGCAGGCTGCGTATTTAATGAAGCAGACTTACTGAGGAAGAAATCCTTATATTGTTGCTTCCTGCTCAATGCAATTTTCATTTTTAACTTCATGTCTCTTAAAATTTGGAAAACCCCTCTGTTATCATCTCATCTCTCTTTGAAGGAGTAGCAAGTACTATCATCAGCACAGCACTGAGCTATTCTGGGCTGTGGGCCCAGAACAGGTTTTCTACAAGGTCCATGGGAGCCCGTGGCCCAGTGCTGAAAGAAGAGGCTGGAGCAAGCAGAAGATGTGTAGCTACATTAGACACAGCAGGAGATATGTAAATACACCATGGGCTACTCAACATCTCGTAGCTGAAGCAGTTTTCCTCTCCTGATGTGAATAAACCACAGTTGAAGGCTTATAGCCTGTGAGAGCATCTGCCTTGCATCAAGTTGAGGTGGTAATCAGGCTTGTGCTACCTCTTGTCAGAGCCAGGTCTGTAATTTTCTGCACCCTGCCCTTCACCAGCCCATCCCTTAGCCCTTTGCAGACTGCCTGGTGGGTGGTGCAAACTCAAAGAGGCCTCATCTCACACAGCTCTCAGTCTTTTCTAATTTGAAAGCTTTAGCCTTCTTGATTACGGGGGGGATGGGGGGGGGGGAATGAAAGTGACCCAAACGTCAGGTACAGAGGGTAAATATTAAAAGTAAGCTTGTTTTTGCCTTTGAAATTCCACACTTCTTAGAAGCTGTTGGTGAGTGATGCCCCAGAGCTGGGGAGGATGGCTCCAGAAAAAGATCCCCTCAAGTGTGCAATCAGCTCTTCACAGGAGTCTGCTGGGGATGTTGAAACTGAAATCAGCGTTTCTAGTTTTTTGGGTCTTGGTTTGGTTTTTTTTTTTTCTTTTCCCATGCGGTAAAGAAGAACCTGTGGGAAGGTCCTGCCTATGTCCTTACACAAAACCAGGATATCCAGTAATTAGTGAGAGATACCTCCAGGGCAAGCTCAAATTTTGCAACACTTCCCAAGGCAGGGAAAATGCCCTGGGCTAGGGCAGTCTTGGGAAGAGAATGAGTCAGGAGCCTTATTTTTCTTTCTTTCTCTCTCTCTTTCTTTCTTTTTTTTTTTTTTTTTTTTTCCACTGTAGTCCTGATCAAGTGAAAGCTTTGTAGAGATGAGAAGTTTGCAGAGACCCAACTCTTCCAGACCTCCCTGTACCTGAATGAGGCTCCTCCACCTCCTGAGCTAGACGTCTGCCTTTTCAGACTTTTTCTCCTTAACGGGCTCAATTTTCTGCAGTCCTGAGCCGCGTCTGGGAGCGGGGAAGCTGAGCTGACCCCAGGTGCAGCATTTCCCAAGGAACAAAACCCGGGAGGTGCCACCCAGCCCTCGCAGAGTGGAAGGGGTAGGGTGCTGCCTCTTTTGGTGATTCTTTCCCCTCCCTCAGAAACATACGGATGATTTAAATAAAGGATCAAGTAGAGATTTACAATTCCCGTTTAGCTGTCACCACCTTGGGCGGCAGCTGACACACGGGAGAAGCCGAATGAGCACAGCGTTGGGGCAGGGTGGGTGGCACAGGGGCGATGGACGGCGCGGGCTGGCGCTGCCCCGCCGGCAGCTCCTGCGCTGGGACCCAGCCCCGGGAAGGGCGGAGAGGCTGCGCTGGCGGAGGCAGCCTTGAGAAAGCTCCTGCTTGGCTCTGGGCCCAGAGCAGCCAGCACCGCCCTGCTGCCCCGGGGCCGCTGGGCCTGCCCGGCCCGGCCCGGCCCAGCCCCTGGGGAAGGCCCTGCCCGCGGGGAAGGCGCTTCCCCTCGGTGCGCCGGCGGCTCTCGGCCAGAGGAGGGGTGGGGGGCCTGGCTGGGGGGCCTTTGAGCCCTCACTGAACCGTGATTCCCTGGGTGTTCCTTGAGGTGACATGGCATCAGCCTCCTCAGGCACGTTTCTCATTGAGGAGGTCTCCTTGAGAAGCCAGTCTGCGTTGCGGGCAGTAAACCATACTTAAGGGGCTCGAGTTCCTCACATCAGGATGCAGCACAAACACTCCCTGGAACAAGCATCCCCAGGCTCATCTGACCAAGATGCAGGGCCCCACTCCTCTTTCCTGCTCTTGTCCCCTCCACCTGTTTTCTGTGCTGTTTTGTCTCCTTTCCACCAGTTCTTTACCCCCACAGCTGCCTTAGTTTAGCATCTTTCCCCCCTGCCTGTGCCTTGCACAAACCTGCTGTAGCACTGCCTGCCTTCCCTTACTGTTCTCCCCGGCCACTGCCCTTTCTCAGTGTCTTAAGCCCTGGGAATGATGTTTTGAAAGTATAAGGTGTACCCCCACTAATAAACAATGCTGAGATAGTGGTGACAGCAGATGAGGACTGGGCTGAGGTACTCAACATATTTTTGGCTTCAGTCTTCAATGGCAACCTCTCTTCCACATCTCTCAAATGGATGGACAGCAGGATGGGGACTTAGGGAACAAAGTGTTTTCCACTGTGCAAGCCTGATCACCTGAGGAACCTGAATCTGCATAGGTCTTTGGGACCCGATGAGATGCCTCCCAGAGTCCTGAGGGAATTGGCTGATATAGTTGTCAAGCCATTCTCCATGATATTTGAAAAGTCATACTGCTCAACTGAAGACCCTGGTGACTGGAAAAAGGGAAACATTGCACTCATCTTTAGAAAGTGTAGAATGGAGGACCCTGGGAACTACTGACCTGTCAGCCTCAGCTTCATGCCTGGGAAGATCATGGAACAGATCCTCCCAGAAGCTGTGCTAAGGGACATGTAGGACAGAGATGTAATTTGGGACAGCCAGCACAGCTTCCTCAAGGGCAAGTCCTACCTGACCAACCCAGCGGCCTTCTATGATGTAGTGACTACATCAGTGGACAAGGGAAAGGCTATAGATGTCATCTAACTGAATGTCTATAAAGTCTTTGACACAATATCCTACCTACAAGATCCTTCTCTCTAAATCAGAGAGAGAACAGTCCATCTAATTTGATGGATGAACTGTTAGATGGATAAGAAATTGGTTGGATGATCATATCTGGAGGATAGTGATCAATGGGTCAGAGCCCTGAAGGACATCAGTGACAAGTGATATTGTTCAGGGGTCTGTATGGGGACTGGTTTTATTTAATATCTTCACTAATGACATAGAAGGATCGAGTGCACCTTCAGCAAGTTAGCAGATGACACCAAGCTGAGTGGTGCAGTTGACACACCTGAAGGATGTTATCCAGAGGGACCTGGATGAGCTCAAGAAGCAGGCCTTTCCAAGAGGTTTAAGGAGACCAAGTGCAANATTTGGGACAGCCAGCACAGCTTCCTCAAGGGCAAGTCCTACCTGACCAACCCAGCGGCCTTCTATGATGTAGTGACTACATCAGTGGACAAGGGAAAGGCTATAGATGTCATCTAACTGAATGTCTATAAAGTCTTTGACACAATATCCTACCTACAAGATCCTTCTCTCTAAATCAGAGAGAGAACAGTCCATCTAATTTGATGGATGAACTGTTAGATGGATAAGAAATTGGTTGGATGATCATATCTGGAGGATAGTGATCAATGGGTCAGAGCCCTGAAGGACATCAGTGACAAGTGATATTGTTCAGGGGTCTGTATGGGGACTGGTTTTATTTAATATCTTCACTAATGACATAGAAGGATCGAGTGCACCTTCAGCAAGTTAGCAGATGACACCAAGCTGAGTGGTGCAGTTGACACACCTGAAGGATGTTATCCAGAGGGACCTGGATGAGCTCAAGAAGCAGGCCTTTCCAAGAGGTTTAAGGAGACCAAGTGCAAGTGCTGCACCTGGGCTGGGGCAACCCCAGACACAAGTACAGAATGGGGGAGGAAGTAATTGAGCAGCACTGCTGAGAAGGACTTGGGGGTGCTGGTGGATGGACATGAGCAGGCAGCATGTACTTGCAGCCTGGAAAACCGTGTCCTTGGCTGCATCAGAAGCAGGGTGGTCAGAAGATCAAGGATGGCAATTCAGCCCCTCTACTCCACTATGATGATTCTATGAATTCTGAACTGCAAGGGAACTGTCTGCTTCATCCAGGCACCCTCCAGCCTGACTTGAACTTCTGTGCTTAGGTGAAACCAAAATGAAATGCTCATGGACCAACACCCAGACTAGGTGCTTCTACCTTCATCTTTCACAGCTGTTGGGCACCTCTGCTCTGCCCGAAAACCCGCCTTCCTCTTCAGCTTCCATGGCTGCTCTGATTCTCCTCTCCAACCCCCAAATCATTTGTTTCACTTGGATGACTCCCATCACTTCTCAGCCTTCTTTAGGTTTGCTACTTTGTTTGCCTTCCATAGGAGACATCTCCTGCACAAGCAACTCCACAGCTGCCCCTTGTCTGAGCTGAGAGCTCACAAAGCTTTTTTGCAAACCTGTTGTCCAGGCAGGAATTGTGAGCACTTGGGGGTCCCTGTGAGCATGTTGAGACATCAAGTCAATTTGAACAGGACTGAAGTAGGGCTCAGTTACTTTCTCTCCCATTATCTTTGTTAATGAGTAGGCAGTTTCAGTCCTGTGGTATTTGTGATCTTGAGGAGTTCCAAACCTTGAATGTAACTTCTCGAGAGCCTTGAGGAGTGCTGGCTGCAAAAGTCTCTGATGTCATTTTTGCCTTCCCAAGGCATCAGAGAAGCAGGTTCCCTTTTCCCCAGGGAAGGACAGCCGGGTGGAGCAGTTTTCCTTCCCTGGATTCCTGTGTGCACCTCCTGCAGAAAGAAGGCACGCTGTCCCGGGCAGCTGCAGTGCTTTAAGGCTAATAAGCTGTTTCAGATGTCTCGTTCAAATTGGGCTTTGCTGTGATGCCAATAAAAACTTGCTGGTGTTAGGCTTCTGTGGCATCACAGAGAATGCCATGAGAAGGAAGCACTCACTTCTCAGCAGCTGAAACCCTGCTTTGGGGGATTTCCCTCCATCTATTTTTTGGTAGTTCCCTTTCCCAATGTGCCATCTTCTGTAGATGTCCATGGCCCATTGCTTGAGGCAATGTAGACTAAGGACAGCGCTATACTATACCTTCCTAAGATTTACCACAACAAAGCCTTTTCCTAAAATTAGTTGTGAATCCTAAACTGACTGAAAGGTCACATCTTGCAACACCAGCATGTGGGGCTGCTTTGGGGCAGCACTTTGCAAACCCTGTCCCCCATCCTTTTGCTTCCTGATTCTGCACTGTCTTCAAATGGGCAGAGAGCTCTCAGAGAAAATGGAAAAGAGTCTCCGCTCCCATGGGTTCATGGTTTTGCCTTCCATTGTGCCAACAGCAGGCTGTCTGAGGGAATACAAATGGTGCTCAGCACAGGGTTTGGATAATTAATACTGTTTCTTTGAGCTACGGTATTATTTATGCCTCTGGTTGATATCTACAGTGATAAAGATACTGTCCTTTCTATGACTGCACAAAATAAATACATGGGAGGAAAAAATAGAATTTTTGCTGGTCTAAATTAATGTGGCCCCAAAACCGTCACATTAAATCTCCCAGAACAAAACCATCCTATTTTCGTGACCCCAGGAAAGGCCCTTAGATGCTCTCCTAGGGGCTTATGTGCCTGCGTGTACCCAGACTTCCCTCCTCAAAGTAGCTGGGGGGGGACAGGAGCTCACCTGTCCCACAAAAATATGTAGGGACTGATAGATCACATCCACCACGATGGCACAGGGATTGTCTGCCACCCCCAGTGTGGCTGCAGTGAGGGGACAGCATTTTTCTGCTGCTCCTTGGGGAGAAAAACCCTTGCCCAGTCTGTTCTGCCCCAAGGCAAAGCAAAGGCCGTGAGGAGTCGCTCCAACCTGCTGTGGTTGGTTTAGACTATAAAATTATGGGGGATTTTTTTTGGTGTTATTTAGTGAGCAACTCACTGTGAATTTAATAGATGAGTTTTGCTATCAGTAACAACCCCCCTAACCCCCAAGCAGTTTATTTCATGTGTACAAGAGTAAAAAAAGGGAAAAGTAAGAACACCTCTGGGGAAAATAAGAGGTTGGGAAATGGCTGTAAGTGTAAGCACAGGATTGCCAAACCCACATGTTCAAAAAGCATGAATCAGATCTCCAGGAATCACAAGACTGGTGGTCTGAATTCCAAGTACGAAATCTGGGCTGTTCCTGAAGGTTATTTCTCTCCATGTTTTCAATGCTCTAGGGGAAGCTGTATGCCCTCCCTTGGGGACAGAATGTTGGTGGGCTGGAGTTGAAGCTTACACATGCTTATAAATCCATCCTCTCTATGCTGGAGCCTGAGATGGTCATTGAGCTCTCCAAATCCCCCAAGGCTGCCTTGTTGCAGTGCTCTCTCCGACTGTGGGGAATGCTGCTACTCCCTCATATCCGTGATGGGCTGCCTGGAAGGACAGCCAAGCCCCAGTGCCCACCTTGCCACAGTGGGGGAACAACAGCTGCTTGCACCAGGGTTATTCTCCCTGTGGATAGGTAATGAGGAAGAGGTGTCTTTATTTAGTCCTCAGACTTTAATAAGACAGAGAGGCAGCTTTGAATAGTCCAAAGATGTACCAAGCCAGGGCCATAAAGCCAGCTCAGTACTGCCCGAGGTAGGGAGAGTTGCCTGCAACACCTGTTCTGGAGGGACATGAATTGCTTTTCTGTACTATGCAGGAGCTTGCCTTAACACAAAGCTGAAACATTTTTATCGGGGGGTACAAATTAATAGCTCCTCCCCCAAAGTTACCCAAAACCCCCGAAAACCTGAGAAGAGTGCTGTGGCAAACTTCCTTTGTATTAGACCAAGTGGCTCAATTTGTTGGCGCCTGAGCCCCCAGGCAGGGAGCAGCCTTCACCCACACCTCCAAATATGGATGTGCTGGCAGGAGAGGGAAGCTTCCTCTGTCTCCTGTCTCACTTGAGGGCCTCTAGATCTATAACTGATCTAAACTGCAGTTGCCCAACTTGGCCTTGCAGAGTCAGCTTTGCTGCAAGTTCTTTCTTGTTTCCCTCTGGAGTCCCTCAGTTACTGTCAGCACCACAATGTCGGTCCTTGCAAGCTCTTTGGTCATGCTTCGGCTGGTCAGCTACCGCTGTTCCCACCGAAGGAGCAGCGTGACCTCCATGAGAGGGGACTCCCTGGGTGACTGGCTACACAGCACCATGAGATGGCCTACCCAAGCCCAGCACAGTAGTGTTGCTTCCCTGTGCTGGACCAACACTTCTGTTTTAGCAGAAGCCACTCTCATTGTTGTGTGTTGCCTCCTTGTTGGTCTTACATCTCAACTTGTACTAGTCAGGACTCATTGGTGGGAAATGTGGGGAAATCCCAGGCTGCATGGCTCTTCCTGAACTCCCATTGGCTAGGCAAATTACCTGTCGCAGGGAGAGGATTCAGGAGTTAGAGGGAATTGCATGCAAATTGGAAGAGCAACCAAAGAGTCCCAATTCTCCCAGATCTGCTGAGGCTGAAGACTGCAGTTGGTTGGCAGTGCACCTGCTTCAGTGAGGGGTGCAGCTGTGGCTGTGCAATGGGTAAACCTCACAGCTTTTCTTCTTCAAAGCCAAGCATCATATTTTGCTTCAAAGCACTTGTACCACCCACCTGTGGAAGAGGAGTACCAGTGACTTCCAACTGGACGGACACCAAGCAGCAGGCAGCAAAACCACTCACATCTAACAGGAGCTGCAGCTCTTGCAATGGTAGCTGATGAGCAGAAGCTGGTCGGTTTTGCAGGAATGACTCGCAGCCCATCTGTGATTACCTGAGTTGTCATGCCCGGCTCCAGGCTCCCCAGGGCCTGCTGCAGCAACATCTGCTTCCTGAGTTCAGTGAAAGGTGCCTTGCTCCCTGTTGATGAATGTGGATTAATCCATGCTTGCCCTAGGTTGGAGGTAATATCAATAGCACCAAGCACTCTCTCCTGCTGCATATCAAGTGTGGGAATATCTTGGCCTGAAGGACCAGACGTATTAGCCTGACCCATAAATAAAGCATTTGCATCAAAGAGGACGCGAGATTAACGTGTACATGGACAGCTCGTGGCTTGATAACTATGCCTGCTTGCCTCATTAGAGGCCCTTTATCTGGTAGATGGATTCATTTGCCAGTATAAATATACACTTGCCAGCAGGGGTCAAACACAGTGCATAAAGTGCTAGAGAAGCTGGAAGAGCAAAATGTGTCCAGCATACGTGGCAATGCCGGGAGAAGAGCAGTGTTAAAGCCCAGGAGAACAGACCCAGGCATATCACAGTGTAGTTCTTGCTTTGATTCCTCTTCCCTCAGTCTCTTTATAGCCACGGCTGCCAGAAGGGGACAGAAAAAAGCAGAAGTCCCTCTCAATGCTCCCTGCAATCACATAGAGGACATCAGCCCATGCTGTTGGTTGGAGCAAGGTGATGGGACCTTTGGCTGTTCCCAGGCCAGCTGTCTGCATTGTGGTGTCTCCACAGCAGGAAAGTTCGCTCTCTCTTTCACTGTCAATGTACAGATGGCCCTCACGTTTTTCTCTTGTTTGCAGCAACATAGCAACCTATGTGGGCCATGCTTCCTAGGACATCTGCCAACACCAGACTTGAGCCTCCTGCTCTCCCACAGCGCTGGCTCCAGGGATATGAGCATGTGGACATGACAAAGATGTCTCTGCCTGCTCCCTCCCAGCAAGAGCTCTGCTACAGTTGAATCTTCATCTGAACCATGCTCTGGGTCCACACAGTGATCACCCTCTAGATCTCTGTGGAGTTCCCAGACCAGGGACCAGGAGTGCACAGTGTAGGGTGCAAGGCTTAGCATACTAAGCACTTATCCACATTGCAAGCCTGGTAAGTGATTTCTAGTTGCTAGGTTTCCTGATATGTTTTTCCATGTCCAGATGCTGCCCACAACCTATCTGGAGAGCCATTCCCCTGCAACCCCCTTGTACCAGCTGTCTCTCTCTTGGGAGTCACTTGCAGAGTGAATATTTTGAAATTTGGAATGTCAGTCCACAAGCAGCAAGTGAGCACTTTTACCTGTTCCAAGCTCCCCATAAAGTTCTTCAGTGTGTGCAGGCTCTGAAGAGCTATCAGGTTCTTGCTATGACAAAGTACCTGTCTAGTTGTAGCTACATGTCCCTGAACAGTTCAGTCTACTGAACTTTCCTCTCCTTTGAAAGGGGAGGGATTTCCCATCCTTGCTGTGAACTTTCACTAATGAAAGAGCACTTCAGTGTGGACAAGATGGCTTCTCAAGTGATGGCTCCATTCTGGAGTTCTGAATACCGCTGACTCTTCAAAAGACTGGATTTGCTGCTCAGCCTTTCCCTCAGACTAGCAGCCCTTATCCAGCTAAATTCAGCTGGGGGAATTCCACCTGTAAGATGTGCAAGTAAGGGCAAAGGCATCCTTTGCCTTGTCCCTGTCAAGTTTCTGCTCCCCAAGGCCTTGCTTTCTCTGTTGGTAGTTCCTGCATGCAGCAGCAAGCCTGCTCCCCGTGTGTTTCGCTAAAGCCAAGATGCCCACACATTTTTTCCATTGTGAACCTGGCTTCATCCCTGCCAGCTCACGCAAGCAGCTATTGTTAAGTAATTGTTTGAGTCATCCACTGAGCCCACACCCAAGCAGGCTTTTCAGATTTAGCATATGGGAGATTCTCTGCTGTTGTCGTGGCTTTGGGGTACCCTACCTCCTGCCTCTGCCCAGGAGGATGGCACCAATGAACACACTCCAGATGGGCCATTTCATGCCCATCCTTGCTTTCCCAGCCTCCAGCCACACCAGTAGGAGAAACTTAAAGCAATACAGAAGAGCCACCAGCTCACACCCAATCCAGAGCAAGGGTTTTTTCTCCTGATGCTGCTGGAGATCAGAGGTATCCCTTTCTTTCCCTTTTCTCCATATCCTCACTGTCATTACCAGAGCAAATGTCAGAGCTGCTTCCCTCACCAGTGATGATGCCTCCCTCTCATCCCTACTTGATGAGTAGGGTTTATAGTTGAATTTTAGTTTGGCACAGTTGCTACTCCCCAGCTGTGGCAATTAGAGGATTTGAGAAGTTCATTATGAAGCCCTAAGTTTTCATATGGTCATTCTGGCTGACACCACACTTTTTACCACCTTTTTACATACACAGCCAAAATATTCGGCAGATTTTCAGAAGAGGGAAGATTAAAAACCCAACCAAAAGAAAAACAACCTAGGAAAAAACCTGAAATGAATTACTAAAGTTTATAAGCCTAATACTTTATAGGGCTAGTATGCACAGGCCTGGGGCCTTCAAGATAATATAATCTAATACTTGGAGATCCCCTGATGAAAGGCACTATATATGCAAAGTGCTTTATAAACATTAATTAGTTAATGTTGAAAATTTTGCCCAGGGCAAAAAATAAAAAATAAAAAAATCCTACCAAAAATCCCCCTTCCCTCCCTTTCTCTAGTCCCTAACTATACAAACTTAATGATTCTGTGTGTGCAAACTTAGAGTACATTTTAATTTCTGTTTACTTCTGGGGAGATGGAAGCACTGGAAGTACTTTCATATATGTTATGCAAGCATTAGTAACATGGTGGCTTCTCCTATCGTGTACTTTAATCTCCATGAATGAGGACACCCCAACATCTACAGCATAACTTTGGACCACAGTGTTTTCAGCAACACTGCCCAGGCTCTACTTGCTCATCCCTTCATAGTCTGTAATCACCAACCAACCAAGCAACCAGCCCATGTGTGGAGGTCTTTGTGACAGTAGTCTCCATTTCCAGGCCACCTTTTCAAGTCTTGGGCAATCAATAGGTGGTTTCAGTGTCATCACCACATCATATGTCATCACATAATGTATGTACAGAGAGCAATGGACAAAGTAATACACATATTGCTTACCACAAAAGGAGGGAATCCAAAGGACAGAGCAGACCTTGCAGGATGAGGTTGTGTTTCAAAGTAGGTGGTGTAAAAGGCAACAAGTTCTGCATTCAATGATATTTCCAGCAATGATATTCCAGATATATTTAATGTGTTCTTCATGATCTCTCCCAAGGAAACATTCAGCTTTTAGATAACACTAAGAGTTGTTTTCCCTGGAAGCTCACATGTGTGCTGGCATAGTAATCCACTACAGTCCATCCCACTCCTTTCAGGGCAGTGTGCTCACTTCCATGCTTTGCAAAGCAAAGTTGTTGCCCTCACAGACAACATTTTTCTCCTTTTTGTATCTCTGACAACACCCTTACAGAGTCCACTCAGTTCAACATAGTCTGCACCATGCATGCATGCTCCTATTATTATGCCACAAATCACCTGCCTGACTTGGACTTCTCTTTACTACATCCACCAGCAAAGGACCAGCAGGTCCCTTGCCCTATGGCTACAGTGGGTGACTGCTTCCCACCACTCTTCTCCCAGGTGCAAGGGCAGCAAAGACCCCAAGGGAAGAAAGTTTTCCTTTTCCTCTCCTGGGTCCTGGAGGTCTTGAGGGCTCTTAGCATTTCGGCTTCCCACACTGCCACCCTGTGAGATGTTGCTGTGCACTGGCAGCAGGACACTAAGCCAGACATTTTCTGTCTGCCTGGGCTGTCTCTGGGAGAGGCAGCATCAAGGGATGAGACCTCTGCAAAGTACCACCATTTCCCTTAGCCTCAGACTTGGTTACTGGTATGAGCAAAGTCTTAAAGTGAAGTGGAGTCAGCCCAAGTGACCACAGGCCATGCTGATGGTGGCTGTCTTGGGCCTCCAGCACTTAGCAGCCAGGCAGATGCATGGCTTGGGAATGCATCTCCTCCCCAGCAGCTTGTGAAGAGGTGACTTACTGAGCTTCACTGCAGGTGGGTGCAGCACTGTGCTCAGCAGGTAAAATGATAGGGCTGAGGAATTGATGCATTCCCAAGGATCTCAGCCCTAATGACAGCCCCCCTTAGTATCAATGGCAGGTGTTGATTGAGTCTTTGGAGAATCAAAGGCTGTAAAGTTTGCTCTGGTCTGTTCCAATCACTGCCACCTCTGGGCACCGTCAGGGTTCAGCTGAACATCCAGCTCAAGGGAGTCATCTTGGGGGAGTTTTGCCTGTGCATGAAAGCAAGATCAAGCTAGTGGAGAACAATCGCTTACACACGTATCTAATGTGGATATACCCGAATGAGCTAAGCTATGCTTTCATTTGTGCAGTTAGGGATGTTTAATCTTAATCCTGTGTCAATGGGGGAAAAAAACTAGTGAAGTCCTAATAAATAAATTATGCTGCCGAGTGCTCAGATCAGCACATCCTAGCTAGAAGCAGTACAGAAAAAGCCTCCTTCCAGCACTGCAGGCTGCTTTAAAACATCCCTTCAAACAGATCTTGTTGCCAGCCAGTGATACACCAATGCTGTTGTGTTGGCTTCAGATCATGAAGCATTTCCCATTCTGAGGGTGTGCAATTCTGAGGAAGAAGAAAAATGAGAAATATTTAGTAGTTTTTGACAATCAACTTGAGAACTCTTGAAGAACCCTGACTTTTCAAAATTATTGCACATTTGCTCTCAGACAGCCTGGCTGCTTTCAGGCATGTCACGCTGGGCACCTGCCAAGGCAACCACTGAAATTGCAAGTCTGCTTGGAAAATCTAGATGGGAGATTGTGATGGAGGAAACTGTCTGTGCTGCTATTGCTGAAATTACTGATTTTTACCTCCTCTGTTTTTAAATTACTTTGTGGCATTATTTGCTCTCAAAGAGATAGCTAGGAATGGAAGCAAAAGCTGGAGACTGGAAGCATGTTTTATATTGCTATGGGCAAAAGACTTGATTTTTCTGGGATTTCTTGGATGCTCAGATCCTGGTTAAGTTCCAGGGACAACGATTGGTACGGGGAACTGTTGTGTCTAGGTCAGATACCACCAGTTTCACCAAAGCTGTTGGTCTGTGCCACAGCAGAATATTTGCTATACGTATTAGGACAGAAACTGTTTACCACCCACTGATGAACTTCTGTGTGTGAAACGTCCCTTTCAGTTTGGGCTGAAGCAGACACTTGCTTTGATAGTTATATGAAAAAACCTTTAACTTTGCTTTGGGATATTTATAACCAAAGCACGCAGAATTATTGCAACATAAAATCTGCTTCACTGGGTCTTGGTGGTATAAAAAAGGCAGAAAAAAAAGAGGAAGAAAAAGAAAGTTAATCTAATAAAGAAAAAAAGACAGATGAGTACACAGAACACACTTCAGATCTACAGCACTATATTGTCCCAGCAATGCCACCAATTCAATTTAAATCCTAAGGAAAAAGCTAATACTCTTGAAGCACTGCAAATTAACAACAGCCCTGGCCTTGTACATCACCCCTTCACAAAAACCAGCCCATCAAACACCTTTGCTGCTCCACACGAAGACAGAGTGGAGGAAAAGTGAAATGGTTTCTCATCCTCTGCCCTGCCAGAGGCAAGTGCCAGCTCTCACTGTTGTAAACTGTAAGGCAAGGCAATCTGCAATGCTATGGAAAGAAAACAAATACCACAGTAGCAGGCAGGCAGAATGAGACAGATATTTTTAATTGATGCTAGAGGAACATAAATAGATGAAGCTGGCATTAAGCAGCACAGCCCTTTTTCTCTCTCTGCCAGGTACCCATTTACCCAGGCTCATAACCAAAGGCCAACATGACATCAGAAGCCCTGTGGTGTTTTGCCTTTGGGCAACAGCCGGTAAAACTGGTTTCATCTGGCAGATGAGCATGTGAGCTGAGGTAATTGGTGTGTTCTTTTCTGCCTCAGATTCCTTATCTCATCCTGAATATTCCCATAACCTCCCTTTTTCCAGCCCCCTTTGTTTCTCAACAAAAAAATATTTACATTGAAATAAACAGTAGGAGTCTCTAGATCGAATCAGGAGACACAGATGCAGTAACTTCATGAACAAAGAGTAGCACAGTGACAGCTGCAGAAAGGATAATCTGGAAAGGGGGCTTTTTCTAGTTACACTGTTCCTGAACAGAAGGGGTTCAGACACCATTTGATAAAGGAGCCTCACTCAAAAAAAGCTGCCCTTCCATTTTTCTTTCACTCCTGAGATCAGTTTGGATTCTTTTTCTGGGGTGTTTTGCAACTGCAAAATAAAACCCACCTGAATGTGATCAGAGCACAATGTGGGAATCTTTCTACATGCCAAGGCTGAAAGCAACCAGGGCTGCCTATTCCTAGGGCTATGTTAATGATGCTGTGGCAGTGCAGCCATCCCAGGCTATGCAGAGGTTGTGCAGGCTTCCTGCAGGTACACCTCACATCTCTCCCTTCTTTGCTCACTGAAGAGAGCAGAGTCATGGAATAAATCCTGCCAGCAAAACTATATTTTCTGGCATATCACTGAATGTACATTAGTGGCGGTTTTGTTGGATCATTTGTGTGGATGAGTGACTTCACCCATTGCAGCTGTTGTTTAGGGATGGCCACAGCATGTCTGCAGCATACACATGCTCAGAACACTACTGTGGAGCAGCACCACAGCCAGGTAATGTGTGACTGGGTAATCTGGAGGATGGCACAGGGATTTCTGGCTTTTTTTGAACATATGAACCTCTACAAGTTTCTCCTGGAAAGAAGTTGGAAGGCAAAAAAAGGTTTTTTCCATCCTTCCTTTCAAATATACTACTGATACCTATAAATGTGGCAGAAGGACTGGGCATCATGCCTAGCAGGGACATGCTAGGGATAAGATTCCTGCTCTGACACATTGGCGCAAACCAGGTAGGATGTGGCTTCCATCTCTATAACTTAAGGAAACGTGGCCTTCTTTTCAGAAACATTGTTCTTTCTGCTTTGTCTTTGGAGCTGGGAGATGCTGGAAGCATGGAGAAGCTTGGGAAATCTGGCAGCAGACAAACCCAGACACTTGGGTTTAGCCTCTCACATTTTGAATGTTCTCCCTCTTCTCCTATGGAAATCACTGGTGAAACTTCCCACTGAAGTGAAGCTGGGTCCCAGTCTGTTAATGCTGACAGATTATGAGGGAAAATAAAATGCAGAACAAAGGAGAAAAAAAGGAGACTCCAACCTGCTAAACAAGGCTAAAACACAAATCCAGTGGTTATGTTAAACAGTCCAAATGAAAATTATCCAAATGTACAGGATTATAGGAGAAGAAAGAAAACAGACAACTGGAAAGAGATGATGAAAAATGGGCTATGGGAGGAGGAAGATATAAAAGGTGGGAAACGAATTGGAAAATCCACTTGGGGATGAGAGAGAGGCCAAAGAAATTGTAGAAAGAGGACACACCAAAGAAGATGTAGAAGATACAGAAGAAGACATAGGAAGGTTGGTGTGAAACGCAGGTAGTTCTGGTAGTGTCTGGCAGGCACCAGCACAGGGACTTTGACATCTGGAGCTGAGCCTCACAGATGACAGGAAGAAACACCTGGAGGAGTATAGACACCTCCAGAGAGGCTGGAATATGTCTGAGACCTTTGTGGCGTCTGTGAAAAAAGACATAGGGGAAGATGGAGGAGGGAAGGAATGGAGAGAGGTCCCTTGTCTAGCCCACCTTGCTGGATGTGCCCCAGAGACCAAGCCTGGACAGGGGCTGCAGGAGATCCTGCTTTTTCCTAGGGGGCTTCAGGGTTTCCTGCAGGACTGAGAAGCCCAGGGCAGGTATGTGGTCCAAGCAGTGAGCAAGGCAAAGCCAGGTGGCTCCTCCAGCACATCCCCTTGCCCAGACACATACACACACCCCACACATCCCTCTTTGCACCAGCCTGCTGCTCCCAGCCCACGATCCAACACTGTGGGACTACCCAAGACCTGAGCAGGAAGCTGAAGGGCTGCAGCCTGTGCTGCTCTTCACCCTTACATGGCACATAGATATTTGGGAGCCAGAGGACTTAGGAGGCTTCTGAGCTTGTCCAGGAGGATGGCTCTTCCCACAGACCCAGCCCCACAGTGACAGCACGTGATGCTCCCTGCCTACCAGATTAGGTCCACACAGACAAAGCTGGGAGCACTGTTTTGACCTCTCCTCCTATCCCTGTCCTCTCCTGCACTGAGAATGTTTTGGCCAGGGTCTTAGCAGCAGAAGGACATGTCCCCCACTGCTTCGCCCTTTGGTGAAATGCTAACCAGCCCACCACTTCGGCGAAAAGACAAATGCCTCAGGTTCAGAAACCACATTTTGGACTTTCTAAGAAGAGTGAAATGAGGCAGTTGCCCATTGTGGGCAATTTAGCTTAATGTGATATTGAATTCAACTGTTTAATACACCCAGATGATCCAGCAGTGAGTGTATAAAAAACTCCCAACTTCAATAAATAATGAAGATGTGAAGAATTTTTTTTCTGTTTGTTGCCTTTTTTAATGAAAATGGCAAAACCACTAATTTGCTACTGTACATCTGCATCAGTTATTTAACATGACATCTTGCTGTAGTAATAATCCATCAACATCCAGTATTACATATGGAATCATAAAAAGGTTTATGCTTGTGTTGGTGCTTTTGCTGTCTGCCAAACCAATTATATACATTTTACAATAAATTATACATATTGAACTGAGAACCTGCTGTGCTAATTGCTCACATTTTTGTAGGGGAAAAATGTGGTCATGGAGTGCTTTTTTCATTTTAAGCATATTGAGAAAATGGGAGAAGAAGATGCTATGTCTTCAGTTTATCAGAGCTGAAAAATCAATATTTAGCCCTACAATAAGTACAACAAACCAAAAAATCAGGAAGAAAGAACTTGGGGGAAGCTCTGGTGTGTTCTTGCCCCTCCATATCTTCACTTGGCGAGGTATGGAAATACAAACACAATTTCAGTACTGCGAGTGTCCCATGAAATGAAGACCAAACTTCTACTCTATCAAAAGCTAAGGACCCCCTGAAATGCCTCCTCAAATCAGGACCCCACAAGGAAGATGTGAAGGAGCTCTGCATCCACCTTTCTTGAAGTTCTTTGCTCTTCAGCAACAGTGACATGTTGACATGAGATACAGCTGCATTGTTCACAGAATTTCTATGAGTAATACTTTAAATACAGTTTATTACATTAAACCCAACACTTGCACCCAATGGCTGTCAAGTCCCATTAGGACAGAATCCTCATTCTGCTCCCTACTGACAAAAATGTAAAAGATCTCTCTTGATTGCAAAGAAAGAGAGGACAGGATTAAAACTCCAAATAATATGACAATGGCACCAAGTAAAGAGATAGGGCCACATTTCACACGCCCCAAGGAATGTTTCACATCTCAGTCAGTCCAGTCTTCTTGGAAATTACAGAAAATATAGAATGGTTGAGGTAGGAAGGGGCCTCTAGAGATTATCTTGTTCACTCTCTGGCACAAGCAGGGCCTCCTTGAGCCTGTTGCCCAGGAGTGTGTCCAGATGCCTTTTGATCTCCAGGGGACCCAGTGGGTTTGCCTGATGGTGGAACAGGGAGCTGGGCACCCAGAACTGCTTGCTGCCAGCAGCACCTCTCTCAGCCCCGACAGTGAGTACAGGCTGCACCCTCTCTTGCTGCTGCATGGTTACAGCTGTGACATTTTTTTGGTGGTTTCTCATCACTGGTGCTGCTCTTGAAGCTCTCACTCATGCAGCAAGGCCCCATGAGCTGGGGAGCACACCATCACAAAGGCTTCGTGGTCACCAATGCCAAGCAGTCACCACACCTGCTGTGTGGAGCACCAGCTGAGGCTGCAGCAGAGCAGGCTGCTGAGACAAAAAAAAAACCAAACTAAAACAAAACAAAACAAAAAAGCCAACCCAAACACTGAGGACAAGTAAATGCCCTAATTTTTAAAGTCATGCTTCAAAGTGGATGGTTCATCTTATATTGCAGCATTTATCAGGCCAATAAGAAAAGCAAAGAATAAAAGCAACAACCAAAGATGTGGCTAAATCTGTCAAGTTGAAAAAAAGATGTATTTTTAAAATGAAGGCATATTAGCTAAAAAAAACCCAAAAAGCAAAGATAAAGAGTAATATTTACTACAAATGTGTAGGAACATCCTGGTCCTCATCACACTATGGGCCCACATCATGTCTTTGATGAAAGAGATTAGAAAAAGACCCATAGCATATACAACAGGGAACAGGAAAGCAGCATTTCCTAAACACTTTGAAAATGTGCACTTTTTTATCCTAGCAAAACAAACTATATGCTGTTCTGATTGATTTATTATCTCAGCATTGCCCTTCAGGTTCAGTGGATATATTAACATTAAGCAGGTAAAAACTTACAAATAATATAAAATAGAGTTTACAGCAGCTGCAGATCTGACTGAATTCTGCTGTGGGATGGTGAAAAAGAGAGAAATTCTCTATTAAATTTAGAGAAAAAGACAGTTGTGTTTAAGTGTGTTAGTGAGAAGGGGCTGAGACTCACTGTGGCCATGAATTCTCTGCCAAGCTGGTAATGAACATCATGGTACAATTGGTCTGATCTCACAGAGAAGGTCCTTCCTCAGAGCCTGACATTCCTTCCCTCTCCAAAGAGCAATGGAGGATTTTTCCCTTTCACTAAGGAGCAGATCAATCAGGAATGAACTTAAATGCATGAAACATGTTAAACCCACCAAGTTACATGCACTGTATTTGGCTTTCCTTAAACATAGTTTCTTTGTACTTCCTTGCTAGCCTTCAAAGTGTGCCAAGGACTCTGCTCATGCAATATCTGGTTTCAGGCAAACCAGCATGGCAGTTTGCCTGAGCTGAGAAAATATGCTTGAAGTCGGCATTCACAGGCAGCTTTAACATCCTAAGGAAAATGCTTTGTTTTTGTAGCCTGAAAGTATGTCACAAACATGAATAGAATTATACACTCACTCTCCCTCACCCTCAATCCTCTTTACCTGAGGAAAAAATTATACACTTCCAATTACAGGGCCAGTTAAAATCAATACAAAGGTGGGAGAAAACAGATCATTTTTCTTATAGAAGTAACTGTTTTCATTAATTTTTCATTAGTCCTGCTTTTGTTGTGCTATCCATCACTGAAGAAGCTGGTATGCAGTAGATTACATTTAGGTTATCTTACATCCTTCCAGGATTTAGTAGATATTGCCCGATAAAGCTGAGAGCTTTATGGCTTTAACTTACATCTATCAATAATGTATCAGAAGAGAATTTTTCTGCAGAACAGCTGTCCCTGAGCCAAGCAGCTTTCTTCTGGAATAGCTGCACTGGTTACAGCGGAGATGATAGCGCAGCTTTTAAACTACTCATCTAAAGGCTACAACTGTGAGAAAGATGAGCAGATGCTTAAGGAGGAAGATAATCTGTGAAGGTTTGAGCCCTAGTTTCCCACTGCTGTCATTTTTATTGTGGAGCATTTGAAGGTGGGAGCTGGCTGTGCCTTGCCCCATCTCGACAACCACACCTGAAAAAAATTCCTGCCATCCTGGCATGCAGCAGGATTTTGTTGTGACCACTGTACAAACAAACAAAGCTCTTTCACAAACTGCACTGGAGTGCACCCTTCTCCCATTTTAATGCCTGAATTCTGTTTTAAGGAACATAAACATAAACAGAAAATGATAGCCTCTACTGAAGAGCTGAGACAGAGAAAGGAAATAAATAGACTATCAGCAGACTTCACTTAAAACATGTAAGGCAAAGGAAATTTTATTTTATTTTATTTTATTTATTTTTCTCTCACTTTGGAAGGAATTAGAAATCAGAAGGTATGTCAATTCTAACATGGTTGTAATGCTAACATTTTAAGTTCATTCAGACATCCCAGCAATGCCTTCTGTGTGTTTGAATAGCTCCTAACTCTAACCTTAAAAAAATAAATGTGTCACAGTTCCTCCTTGATTTCCACCTCTTTCTGTATTGCAAGAGAGCTTGTGGAAAAGGACGGCTAAGTGGGACTCCAGATGTGCAGTCTGACACCCAAGTGAGTGACAGTCGAGCTTCAGCCTCCCCAGCTGCAAGGAGAGTTTATTGCTGCCTTCTTCCCTTAGAAGTGGAGAGATGCTAAATTGAAGGTCTGTAAATGCTTTGAAGAGACCGAGCACTGCATTAGGGCGAGAGTTACTACCCTTGAGCTGTCCAGGCACAGCCCCTAGCAGAAGAAAAACAAACCTCCTGAACTGGAGAAAGCAAGGGAAAGAAATGCACAGCTGCTTTTGGTTTTAATATAAGCCACCCAGAACTGAAATATTTATTCAGAAGCAGCAGGGATTAGTGGAATAATGGCTCCAGATCTTCAGAACAAACATCCATGCTCTGCTTGTTTTGCCTTTTGTTTTTGCAATTTCTTGGCGGTTAATCAAATGAAGTATCAAACATCCACTGGTGAGCCTTGCTGAGCCCTTTGGTTTGACCTGAAGTCAGAATGAATGCAGTACATGAGTTTAGGGGACTTCACCACATGCAGTTTTTGTTTTAAGTCAATGTCACCCTGTCTTTTAGACTGCATCCTAATGGTAAGGAGGCAAGGCCAGCATCGCATGCTTCACATTTTCCTCAGGAAAATTAATAACACTGAGAAGCTACATAACAGAAGGCACAAGACCATTTAAGGTTGTAGATGAGATCATTTATCAGTCCAAACTCCAGAATACAGAGACAAATCTCCCTCTCTCCATCTCTCCTCAGACCAGTAAGCCAGAGCTGTGCTCTGAGGACCACAGGACAGGGATCAATGGGCTGGGCTAGGGCACCAGCACTCCATGCTCCCCAAGAAGAACAAATCCAGCCTGCTCATACTAGCAACAGCCTCTTCAGAGTGGAGAACTCATGTATATAGGGCTTTAATGAGGCTGAGAGAGAAGAGTCTCATCAACTCATGCTTCCTCTGACCTGCAGTGGAAAATATTGTATTTTCAGACACAACAGAGATGACATACTATTGCTGTGGATGATGCAATGACACTGACAGCCCATGACCACACTGCAGCCCTTCAGCTTCTGACTGGAGTGTGAGGCAAGTTCATCATGAGTACGGAGGGCAGAAGATGCATCTGGCCCATAATTTCAGACATCACCTGAAAAATATTACACCTCTATTATTTTAGGGGCACAGGATTCTGATTAGGTCCCTAGTCAAAACATATGAGGAAAAAAACAAACCAAAACAACAAAAAAAGAGATTCAAGGAGAAGTGGGCTTTTCTCCATTTGTCAGAGGACATTTCCATTTCTGGAGCTCTTACTTGTGCAAATAGAAGATGCTTCAGCAGGCTAGCACTAGGGTTTCCCTGCAGCATTGATGTTAACATCCTGGTTACTAACTAGCAGATCTAGCTCAGCTTACAAGAGGATGAACTTGTGTACTATGTGCCTGCATTTTTTCTTTTTAAGAGGAGTTAGGGCTATGATTTTAGCACTTTCAGTCTCAAATACAGGATCCCATATGCTAAGTCAGTTTTGGGGTCTTCAAAAAAACAGGATCAATGGGGTAGCAGCCAAAGCCAACACTGGGACCTGGTGCAACATATTGATTTTTGGTGGTGGCGATCCCTCCAGACCCTCAAGAAATAATAAACCACTCAAACTGAAGTCTGAGAAAAAGCAACTGGTCTACAGGCCCTAAGGATGTCTTGGTTTCATTTCCACTGTAAATAAACCTCAGGCAACTTGAATGCCAACATACAAATACCAGTTGTCCGTAGAAATAATTCATAATATAGAATTCCGCAGTGAAGAAGTGACAGATGGAAATAAATGTTTTTATTTCTCTGAAAAACTGACCATCAGTCAATAAAAATGCTTTTCTCACCCCCAAAATGCAATCCTTCCCTCTCCCAAGTCATGCAATGGAAACATTAAAGAAAAAATCACTAGACAAGTCATTTGGGTGGCAGTAAAAACCCTGTAATTAGTATAGAAATCAATTTTTAAAGCTTGCTGCAAAAAATTATGCTTATGAACAAAATGTTTGACTTCAAATTGAATTCAGTGCCTGTTCAGCATAAAGGAAAATAATTGAATGGGTGGCTCAACTTTCATGTTTTCAGAGTTTACTAAGTTTTCCCCATTGGTTTTCGTCACGCATTTTAGTGGGCATCATAAAACAATGTGTCAACTGAACTTGCTTGTGCCAGTCGAGCACTGAGGTGATCAGCTTCCTTCTATAGACATGTGGCAACGGAGAGGAAAAACATTCATTGGGCCAGACTGCCCAGCTAGTACATACCTGAAGACAGAATAAATTAGCAGCACCTAATTACCAGTACTGCTTCTGCAAAAACAGATTAACCCAGTGACAAAGCAGGAATTCACTTTCTCCAGCATGGAGTAAATTAGCTCAGTCTTCAGCAGGACACTCAGTTTTAAGGTTCATCCAAGCATGCCAGGATCCATACCTACATTATGCAGCTGTTTGGTACATTAAGAAGGTGACAGGGGAAGAACTAAACCCTGTGTCAATGGTTATTGTAGAAATCCAGCATTTGCATTACCCAAAGAAAAGGTGAGGACCAAATTCCTCTGCCTGTGTCTCACTGTGGGAAAGGGAGTTGGTGCCATCTCCAATCTCTGCATGTCTGCAAGAGTTCTGGCAGCTGCTGAACCAACTTGCTGAACTACAACGTTGGCAGCTACTGCTCACTGCAGCTCTGCATCTTGTAATTAAACACAGCACCACTGATGGCATAAAATGGAGTCAACACTTTCTAATAAAAAATTAGATAAATGTAGATGTCAAAATGATTAACCTCCAGAGACAAGCTGACAGTAATCTGGTCCTTCTTGGTTCCCCCTACTCCTCCCACTTTCCTGGAGAAATTGCTCATTTGTCGATCAGTTTTTCTAATGAAGATTTTAAAAACACATGGTTATAAACCTCAATTGCAAACAGGACTAATCTCCTTTGCTCTCTAAAAATCTACAGCCAGTTTATTCCTGCATACATTTTTTCATCAGCCATCACTTTGAATATTCATGACCTCTTACTCCATGACCCCATTGTAACCACGGAGACATTTACATTCAGGGTCTCAGAGTGATTTTTGACTCCATCAACAACACAAGCAGGCTTGGTGAGAGGGTGACCAGCCAGTGGAGGATTTGGGAGGAGCACAGTGGTATCTTCAAGGTCATTGACTTGGACAGGTACACGCTGAGCAAGCAAAACCACCAGCAGAGCATAACCTGCTGGCTTTGGAAGCCACATGTTGGAAAGCATCAGAGGCAAAGCTCCTTGCCTTCCACAGCCTGCCTGTGCAGAGGCTGCAGGCAGTGTGGGCCCTGCCAGCACTGGGGAGACGCTTCTGGGGCTGCTGATGCTGAGGGTCCACCCCAGCTCCAGCCTGCACTGGAGCGTAAGCCCATATGCACAGATGGGGGCAAGCAGGGCAGGTCTGGATGTGGGAATACCTTAGGGCTGAACAGAGAGTGTAAACACATCCCCGAGGACACTGTGGAGGCCCCAGAAAGTGCAGCTCCACGCAGATGCACAGGAGGATTTGTGCAGCAGTCTCTGAAGAGTCACATCACCTTGCACTGGCACCCCTGTACTCTCAAACCCACGAGGACCAGCATCTTTTTGGACATCACAAATTTCATCCCTTCCAATAGTTTGAAGATCTGTTAAAAATATTTATTTCCCTGGGTTTTAGCTTTCCAACGTCTATGCAGACTAACAACCAAATTGTGGGCAGTAAGAGCAAGCATTTGTTTATTTTGTAAGAGGACTTCTTGCTGCTAACTGAAACCAAGCATTTTCAATGAGGCAGCTGTTTCAGTACTGTGAATAGACAGATCAGCATCACATTGAAGATCTAATAACTCGCTAATGAACCTTAATTTTTAGAGCCCCTCCCTCACCCATTTTCACATATCAGTAATTCCAAACCATTGATATATGCTGCCAGTTATTTAAAGATGTCCTCTGACATCTTTTAATAAAAAACAGAAAAAATGTAATTTTTTTTTCAGTTAACAGACTATATTAAAAACATTGTTACATATATCTAACAGTTTCTTTTTTTCTTTCCTAAATAAAGAGCAAAGTGTCACCAAAATGAATGGAATGCCAGCACCATTGCTTTGATAGAAATTTCCATACTAGGATGAACACACAGTCATATTCTGTAACAGTGCACAAAAAGAGACTTTGGAGGAAAGGTGGTGGTTGCTGGTGCATCAAGCCATGAGCAGTCTGTGCAGTGGCATCAGGATGTGGTGCCTCTGCAAAGTCTCACAGGTCTGGAGCTGGTCCCTGCAGAGGTGGCCTCAAGACTCTGCAAGAGAGCAGCTTGCGGGACATCTAAATGCAGGACATGGATTTACTGCCTGCAGCCCACTGGTAACACAAGGGGCTGGCCATGTCACTCTCTAGGCAGAAGAACAACGGCTTGAAACGAGGGAAATTAGCAGCCTGAAAACCAAACAGGCTGACTAACACTCAGCAAGGCAAGGGCTTGGACAGTCAAAGCTTGCAACTCCTTAGTCAAGAGGGAATGATGCAAGGATTCACTGTTACACTGAAGGTACAGAACCAAGTGTCACTTTTGATAGGTTTCCCTGGGCTGAGCTGGTGCTATTTTCAGGTCTGATCAACAGCTTCTCTTCCAACTGGGACAAAGCTTAAAAGGGGCAGCACTGAAGGAACAGCAGCCATGTGCACCACACCTCAACAGCCTCTGCTGCCCTTAACTCACTCCACCCTGTGCCGCCTTGCCCCTCTACATGCTGGAGTGCAGTGCAATCCCACCTCTCTGCTTCTGTTGGCTTAAACCAGACCCTTGTTATTTTAAACAGGAGTTTATTGTATTTAATACATTATAAAATTTGAAAAAATTGTAGGAAAGCAGCAGATTCAAACCAGAGCATCTCTACCAAATATTAATTATTCTGGCCCCCTTTGAAAAACACAAAACAAAACAACAAAAAAACTCATTCAAAAGAAAAGTTAACCTTTCACATCTGTGAGGGCAGACAAAAAGTGTGCGACTTCTGTACAAACTACATTTAAAATTTCAGCTTTCCAATGCAGTGGATGGTCATCTCCTGAACACCTGCCCATCCACCTCTAAAAAAGACAGACATAAACCTCCCTATGCAAATAAAGTTGAGTCAAGGTGTGTACACATTAAAAAGTGGATGGCTGTTTGGCAATGAAAATGGGTGAAGAGTAGTCTATGAATCCCCCCCTGGCAATGGCTTGTACACCGTTAAGTGGGCCCAGGAAGGGCCTAGGACACTTAATGGCCATCACAGCACCAACCTCACCTACCACATTTTGTCATTGCGTTTCCTACCCTTTGACATATACATACATATATATATGTACAGAAACACATATACATACATATTTTTTATGTGTGTGTGTGTGTTTGTGTTTTCTTTTATACCTTGAGGTGATTATTATTATCACTACTATTCCAAGTGTTCCCATATGAATTCAGGTGTGGTCTCTATATTTGATATAAATGTGTCTTTTATTCAATTTTAGTTCCAGGACTTGTTTGGAGTCCAAACTGCACATGAAATGTCCCCATTTTTTTTCCTCTTTGTTTTCTTTTTTTTTTTTTTTTTTTTTTTTTTTTTTTGCATAAAGAAACATGTCCATTTTAGTCCAGAGGCTCTTGCTTTATTCGAATGACAGAGGGTGCACGAGATGTCCTTCTGAGTTCTCGTCTCAGTACGTATTCACTGAATTGGGAAGAGTCCACCCCACCTCCACATGAGCCAACAATCTCAAACCCTCTTTGCTGTAACCTCTCAAGTACCTGCAAAAAAGAGGAAACAAACACCAATGTATAAGTAAATAAACAGACTGTTTGCTGTCCAGTGATAATAATTCATGTTTTCAAATGGATTCAGCTAGGGGGAAAAAAAAAGTGCTTGATTGTACTGTATTGATTTCTGCTGACTATGGCCACTGAGCAGTGAAAAAGAAAAAATGAAGAAAAATTTATTTTATTTTTTTTAGTACTGCCAACAAATCCAGTCTTCTGGCCACAGAAACATGAATAGAAAAAACACATTCTCTGCTTCACAGAATTTACAGCACAAAAGGGCAAATACATGATTGCACAGCAGATGCTGAGCAAATGCCTCAAAGAAATGGTGACAATATAGATAACATGGTCATAATTTCAGAAAACCTACCGTGGTATTTACTAGAGACTTAAAAAACAACTCTTTGTTACTTTTATCGTCATCTTCACCTGTTCTGTGCTTCCTTGGCTTCACTTGTGAAGGAGACTTCCTGGGATTTACCAGGATCAGCCTGACAGCCACAAGGCCAAAGGAAGGGGCTGATGCTCCTGGACCCCAGAAGATGTGGGACCCTTTATTCAGCATGACCAGACCTCACAAAGGTTGTGCTGGAATCAGGTGCCTACCATGGCTTTCCCAGCTGTTTCACCAATTGTCAAATTGGCTTGCATGCATGCTGGGACAACACTGGCCAGCAGAACAGCAGAAGGCTGCAAAGGACTAGGGCAGGAGAAGAAGCAAGCTGAGGTTTAAAAATGCTTCAAAGAAGACATGCCATGTCTTTATATAAAATGCTTCAGGTTGGCAAATGTCTTTCCACTTGAGCATGGCTAATTGTACAGCAGTCATATCAAAAAGGAAGGGGTAGGAAAAGAGACTTGGAAACACCGATCAATAGACATGTGATCTTTAGCTTTTAACAATATATGCCAAAATCCCCTGCCCCTGCCCAAATGTGTTGGTGCAAGCCACTGAAAAACAGATCAGGAGAACTTGGGTCCTGAGAAAAAATGTGGTGGAAGCAACTCTAGCTCAGCCCTGGACCATCCATTTGGTCTGGACCTCACTCTTCAGGTCTATTGGTAGTCCTTGTCCTGTCTCCCATTTTCATTAGTACTGGGAGATGCTTACATCCTCCTGTTATCAATGTGGGATCATTACCTCTCTTGAAGCCTCAACATATTTTGCCACTCTGACTCAGGTTTTTCACATCAGTAAATATATTTTGTAATTCTTATTTGTGCAACAAAAATGTAAGCATCAGAATAAGCGACAAAGTGCTGAAGGATACAACTGCCTTGATAACTATCATATGATGTAGCTAAGCAGCCAGCCTTGAAACTCCTTTTCAGCTGTAATCTGACATCTAAGGCTGTCCTAAATTTGCATTAATCTCCATGACAAAACAATTTTGATGTTTCAGCATGACAATCAAGGCCAGTAAGAGACAACTGTCCAAGCATCATATGGGTTAGATAGATCTAGATAGGTCTGTTTAGACCCTTGTGTTAAGTGCTAACACAAGTGCAGTGCCTGGCCAGCCTTCAGAGTGTGCCCAATGCTCAGCTTGCTTCATCTGGAAAAAAAGAGGCTCAGGGGTGACCTTCTACAGCTACCTGAAAGGAGGCTGTAGCAAGGCGAGTGTCAGGCTCTTCTACCAGGAAACCAGCAACAGGTCAAGAGGAAATGGCCTCAAGATGCACCAGGGGACATTCAGGTTGGGTTGGACAACAGAAAGAATTTCTTCACCATGAGGGTGATAAAGCATTGGAATGGACTGCCCAGGGCACTGGTGGAATCACTGTGCCTGGATTCATTCAAGAAATTACTGGATGTGGCACTTGGTGCTGTGGTTTAGTTGATGTGGTGGTGTTAGATCAAAGGCTGAACTTGTTGATCTTGGAGATCTTTTCCAACCTTAATGACTATATGATCCTCTACCTGGACAGTGGGACCTGGCAGAGGAAAAGATGCCAAGCTCAGCTTGCAAGCCTGTTCTGTACAAGAATTCACTCACGAGCCTGCAGCATTTAGGAGGTGTGTTTAAACCAAACAGCGTCGATTGTACTATTGATGATTCCACATGGCAAGGGCTGGCTATGTGGGATGTGCTAACTAGGTGCAGGCAGGTGTCTGAAGTTGGTTGCTTTTAACCAACAAAGGATAAAAAACATAACACTAACACTGAAGTTGATTATAATTATTCCGGGAATTACCTGCATTTGTCTCCCAGATATTTTCTTATCCATTTCATAATACCTATTGATTTTAGACATTGCTACATTGCATCATAGAATACTTTGGGTTGAAAGGGACTTTTAAAGATCATCTAGTTCAGCCCTAAAGATCATCTAGTTCAACCCCTCTGCAAAAAGCAGGAACATATTTAACTAAATCAGGCTGCTCAGAGCCCTGTCCAGCCTGACTCTTGAATATTTCCTTGGATGGGGCATCCACCACCTCTCTGGGCAATCTGTTCCAGTGTTTCACCACCCTCATTGAAAAATTTTTCTCCTCTTATCTACTAAAAGTCTACCCTATTTTAGTTTAAATCATTATCCCTTGTCCTATTAATTGCAACAGGCCTCTACTGTGCTATAAAAAAATCAGGAAAAAACATTGAAAGTGGAAGTGAAGGGTTTTCCCTGTGCCCACAGAAAATCCTAACACTGCTGTGGTTTGTTTGCAAAGAGATTTGGTGATATGTGAATTAAATGGAGAAAGAGAACTTGACACAAAGAAGTAAATGACTTGCTTAAAGCTTCCAGCTGATTCTGCTCTCCAAAACGCTCCAGTGACATGGAACAGGGTCAGCCTACCAGTGCCTGGCCAGCAGCTCCCCTTCGAAAAACACGCACGTGACTTCCTACCTGAACTGAGTTGAGGTGACAGTATCCGTTCAGCGGGAACCGGATGACGTGTGTGGAGTCGTGGTTCCAGCCGGCGTTGACGGAATTACACATCACATCACCGATCTCTGGGAACACCTCCTCTATCAAGGACTTATCTCCGCTCAGGGTAATCCTCTCGCCGAGATCTGGGGCAACTCGCACCACCAGGCACTCGCAGGACTTTGAGAAGCGGCCGCTCTCCCGGTCCTGTTTCCACCGTTCCATCTCTCCCAGCATGGGCTGAAGCTGGAAATACTTTGCTTCTTCATATAACAAGCTGTAGTCCTGAAAGACACACACATTACTGTGCACAATTAAGAGAGACATTGCTACTGTGGTGCTTAAGGTATATGGTTATTCAGGCCAACGCTGCTCTGGGTCTGGAACCCTTCAGACAGAATTCCTAACTACCGTGTAGGGAGGTGTAATAAAGTAACACTGCAAGCAAAAAATAACCATCAGCCACTTAAAACACAATGAGTATAGCAGCACTTGTAAGAGTAGAGAAAAGCTATGCTCACTCAACTCCCTTCTGCAAAAAAACCCCCACCACTTTTCCCCATATTTCATCCCCACAGTGATGTCATATAATAATGATCTCATTGAACAGATGGAACAGAATTCAATCAAGATTCAGAAAATTCATCACTAGGATCCACTGTGTCTTACAGCAATACTAGCAGGCATTGTAACAGGTATAAGAATGTAAATGAGGGAGCCTGCAATGGTTGTTAGTGTAAAATGATTCAGATATTTGCATAATGTTTGCACATATTAGTGCATTTTAAAAATTAAGTATTTTTTAATACTTCCCTATTTTGCCACTAGTATTGTTTACTACATCATCTCAAATGCCAGAGCAGAGGGAATGCATTTCTAGGCATAGCCACTGCAGAGGTAATTTAGAACTGATGATGTGGAGTCTGCCTACTGCCATTTTTTAAATTTAAAAAAACATTTTTAAAAAATCTTGTTTTTCTAGGTGTAAGAGCATAAAAGCATTTTGAAAATATTTATACAGCGAAAAGAGATACATGAGAATTAGGGAAGAAAGAGAAACAGAATGACAACAAGAGAAACCTACCAACAGTCAGTATGGTCCTGAATTTGAACTAGAAACCAAATACTTGATGAGGACACCTAAATCATGGTAAAAATACTGCTTACATTTATGGTGTAACAAAAAAAGTAATGCTATCTATGTATTTGTAAGAAACAAGAAACACTGTTCATTTTAATCACTATTTTTTTGTACACCTTAAAGCATAACTGGGGAGGACACCCCTTTGAACATCACAGTTGGGTGAACTTGCCAGGAGTTACATTTTTAACTTCAGCACAGCTACAGTATATTTATGTGTTTAAAAGGCTCTACATATGTAATTTCTTAATACTGCATGAAAGGTGCCTTTTTCCTTTTCCTGTATTTCTGATTACCTGCAGGAGAAGCGCCGAGAGCAGCACAAAGCCATGCTAAAGCTTCAAAAGAAGGAAATTATGCTTATCTGTGAGCTCCAAACTCCCACATTATTCAGGGAGATCTGCCCTTGTCACATATGGGAGCAGCAAGGATGTGTCTAGAGCAAATGATTCAAAGGTTGCTGAAATACAGCTCTTGAACTCAGCCTCACACCTATTATGCCCAAACACCTGTCTAAGCTACGAGGGGGAAAGGACTGCACAGCAGTGTGAACTGCTCCATCCCTGCCTCATCACCTCTCCTGTTCAGTCCCAATTGTTGCATTTCCTGCAGTGTGCCAGATGCACTGATGTGTGATCATTCAGTAAAGATAAGGATGTGTTCTGACTGAAAACACCACATATACACCCTCACACTTACTAGCAGATAAACATCACATGGATTCTGAAGCTCTGTCTCTGTAGGCTTTGTCTGACAGTGAACTACCACTAATCCATTTTTTTACTAAAAACTAAAAAAAAAAGCAGGTTCTTTATTAAAGTTTAAATAATAAACATAGAATTACATTTTTGACTTTTCTAAATCTCCAAAATTAAACTTGCAGTATGCATTCAAGAGTCTGAGGGAGAAAAGATTCTATGACTTAATGCCCAAATATCACCATGTGTGCAGTTTATTTTGTCAATATTGTGATTCACACGCCATTTTCCAAATTTCAGTGTGGGAGTGGAAACTGGAGCTGCTGCAATCACTGGGGTAGCATAAAAATGGATGAGAGGACAAGTAATCAGCAAAGCTCATGAGCAGTCAGTTGCAGATTGTAACATTGCTTCTGTTTCCATGAGTATGGTACAACATTTAATTTCCCTAGGTCAAATCTGGCAAGGTAGCTTTATTACCACTATAGCCAGGAGGGGTAAATTTAAAATTGATGCCACTCTAGGAAAGGAAGACACCACTTTAGCAACAGCATTCTTACTTTTGCCATGTACCTGAAATCAAACACCATACCCTGCAAGTTCCCCTTCCCTATCCAGGGCTCTGTTTTGAGAGAGAGATACTTGCTTTACCAAGGTACATGAAAAACACCCAAGTCCTTTGAAATCTCACCTTGAAATCATCAGGAATGAGGAGTTTTGATGTCCTTAAGAAATTCAAGATATATCTGAACATCTGCCCATCTCTGTCGATGAAATAATGCTGCTTGAGACTGTCGAGGACAATGGGCTCTGTGCCATCAAAGAGCCGGCCAATTCTGGAGAGGAAACAAGAGACAGGAGCAGAGTCACACCAGGCTCAGCTCAAGAGCTGTTCAAATGGTCCAGTACTACAAAACTCTCCCATGCAAACTTCACTGAAGCAGCTCAGTGGCTTTGTTTCATTAGAAAAGGGCTGTTTTCAAACCACTGTGTAAGCCACATGATTTCCAGCATGGTCTCATTAAGTTCCAAGCACAGCTGGGGAGGTGGAAGGGAAGAAGCCAGGCCAGCAGCCTCTCCCACTCACCTCACTGTATCTGTATCTCATAAGATGACAACCCCTCAGCTATTTTGGACTTTTGACAGTCCCCTTCAGCACAGCCCATCCCCTTGAGATGCTCCAATGCCCTGAACCGACTCATTCTGCTTTCCAGAGCACTGCATAGGGAACTTGATTTAGTTTGGAAACGGTAGCTGGGGAATAATTTGGTTTGGTTCTTTGCTTGATTTTCACTTGTTTTTTAAACTCAGGTCACTTTTTGGATACTGTTTACTGTAACCAACACTAGGGCAGGCACAGCTGAGATAAGGGGCGGCACATTGTGTAATATAAAGATGGGGGTATAGAGTGATAACATTTCAATGTGAGGTAATGCTTTAATGTAAAAGTTAAGTGCTTGTGGCAGGTGTCAATCAGAACATTCTAATAATACAAAAAAATGTCTCAGCTTTTAGACACCACTCACTGACTACCAGAACCATGCAGCCACCTAGAGAGCCTCTGCTTGGCAACAGGTCTTGCAACATCAACCACTGGGTGCACATATATTTCTGGATGTGGGTCTCCCAAACCAGCTTTAGTTAGAACAACAGGAAGGGCTGAAAACGCCACACAAAACCCTCAGAGTAACACCAAATAAATGTTTTGTTTCTGCACTGGGACATTTGCAAAACACTCCTGAGTCACTGGTGGTTTCCCAATGAAATGAGCAGGAGTGACTGGCAGGTCTGATTTTATGTGCCTGTTCATATGTCTGTACGTGCAATGTGGAAGTACTTTTTGACAACAAACAGTCACAGCACATTATTTTTATTTTATTTTAAAAGCAGTGAATAAACAACAAACCCCCACCACCAGCAATAAAAAAGACACCAAATGCTCAGAGGTGATCAGCCCTCCTGGCTGCAGGAAGCACCCTGGGCTGAGAGATGCCCCATCCAGTGGCCAGCAGAAGGGGATGTCCAGAAGGCATTCAAGAGGCAAAGGACAGAAGTGGCTCCCAAAGAGAGGGAGGCAGCAGAGCTTGCAGCAAGGTCACCGGGAACTGCAGAGGGGCAGGGATCCAGGTGACCATAGACTGTGTTGCATCAATAGCCAAATATCCTCCCTTTGAAAATGGCACAGGCAACCCAAATTGAGTTTGGAATGATGTCTGTGCCTGGAGCAGGTGTATATGTAAGTTGTGAACAGAATACATATCTCATCTGTAGCTCCTCACCAGCTGGGAGGAGACCAGGAAAGAAATAAAACTCCATTAACCCCAGCTGGCCATTTACTATTCTGTAATAAATGCCCAAATCAATTCTAGTTGCATAAAACCTGTAAAATATATGGAATTAAATATATTTTGCATTATGAGCAGGTACAGAACACTTTTCTTCAAAGCCATCCCTTGAACTATTCAAGCTTTCTTCCTCAAAGACTTGTTACTGCCTGCCCTGCTGCTCAAAATTTAAGCTATGACAGCCCATAGAACACAGGCTCCCGTTCACTGGGTGTATGAGCCACATCTTATGTTTAATATGGAAGTACTCAGCATTTAGAATTAATTTTCCCTTATACTCAAGCATGTCATCTTCAAATTTATCACGGAATTCACACACAAAACATGTATTTGGCCAAGTCAGTCATTACTGAAATGTATAATTGTAATTGGTTTCTGCAGCATTTTCCTAGTTCTAAATTACTTATATAATTACATATTTTAAACCTCTAGGCTTTTTGTCTGCATTTTATTAATTGTTTAGAGAAGAGCAAGATAGTATCAGAGGATGGAGCCTTCTGACAAAACCATAATGCTGAGGAGAGTGCTCAGCCACTGGGAATGCTACCTGGGACCTGAATGGCTTTGGGAATGGGCTGGAAGCATTAACAGAAAGATTTTGCTGCTGCCTTAGTGCTCTGCTGCTCAGCAGCAGCAGCAAAATCCCAGTAACTGCAAAGTCCCAATTCCCTCCTGACACCTCTCCCAGGATCACTCCACAATACACAACTGCACTTTCACATACTAAAACAGCATTGGAAGGGTAGACCCCCAGCAGAGAGACTTCTGTAAAGAAAATTTAGACTTTTTTCCTTTTCAGATGGAAAAATGTAGATTTCAGCTTCCTTCATATGGCCTTCAGGGAAGAACCTGAGATACTATGGGATCCAAATCTGCTGACATGGTCCTGCTCCTAATCTGCACTTGCTACACACCCATCAGGAGAGGAGCCTGGCAGGATCTGGGGAACATCCAGCATCCTCACCTTCCAGCCTCACCAGGAACTCGGGTTCCCAGGGGCACAGTGGGAAGCACTCTGTCATGCCTCACTTGTCACCTCCTCTGTACAATACAATTTGATAACCATCCTCCCTGCCTGCCATAGCTTTGCTGGCACTCCTGCTGGGTCTCACACTGGGATTATACATGCTTAAGGGACACCAGTTTGCTGGCACAAGAAGGGACTGGTATGTCATTATAATTTCACTTCCCAAGAGAACCTGAAAGGTGGTTTTCCCCGTCTCCTTCTTGACAATGTTGGCTGATGATTGGCAAAGACATGTTTCTTTTTTAAATGACAAATATGTAACAGCTGAACGGAGTTTTGAGACAGGAAAGCACTTTGAAGGAGGCTTGCAAAATAAGATGATAATTATATGCAGAATTAGCCAAATATCAAGGGTAAAGGATAAGAAACTGCAGTCCATTTACAAGAAAATGTGCTTCTGAAATATTTAATTAAAACTAACAGGCTGGAATTTTCCATATATCAGGAAAATTAATGTCCCATGGGTTGAAAGTGCGACCTCCAATGGGTAATAATTAATGTCTGTGGCTTTAAGTATCATATTCCACTGTTAGAAATCGAATGCTTCAAGGGTTGAAAATATAACCAGTGGAAAACCCTGTTTCCATCAGAGAATTTTAAAGGACACAAACTAGGTATAGCTACAAGCCCTTGTTTACTGGAGAAAAAACAACAGGGAACGGAAAAGATCATCATTTTAATTCCATAAAATACTACAGGGATGGATCTTTCTTCCCACAGATCAGCACTCCCATACCAGCATTTCAATACCAAAAAGCTAGCACAGGAAGATGACATTGCTTGCAGGATTTCTCAAATTCTTCAGAAAAAAAGTCCTGCTTGTCAAGTATAAAAACTGTCTGCAGCAGAACTGAATACGTAGTGTGTTTATAGCCTTGCCCTCTCATTGTATAAATATTTAAATATATTATTATAATACACAGAAAGAGAAAAGACTTCACTTTAGTATATTCTGCCTCAGCTGGAAATGTGGGAAAGCAGCAACAATTAGGAACAAGATGGACAGTACTAATTAAACAAGTCAACTATTGCAAAACTCTCTTAATGCCAAGAAAAATGAGTTCTGCAGATTGTTTTAATGGATTCACTGGACAGAGCTAAAATTCTTCCTTTCTGTAATCAGACGGATACAGGAAACATGGAAAAGCTGCAAGCTTTGATGTTTGCAGACATGCAGAATACTACATCACTTTCAAACTAAGGTAGAAATAAACCTTTTTCTTCTCTGAGAAAATACAGGTTTCCTATAATTGCATATATATTCAGTATATAATTTCTCATATTAACGTCTTTATCGGAGGCCACTACAAACTCCAAACTAACTGAAAATCCTGTGCAATAAACCACTTTCGGCAGTTGTGAGCTGTCAGAGTTCCCTGCTCCCCATGTCTTTCACAGAACAACAAAAAGGGAGGAAAAATGGTGAGAAGTCCTTTCCTTAACCCATCAGAGGGGGCTGTGCAGCAGTAGGAGCATCAGTGGTGCCCTGGAACCTGCAATCCCACACTAAGGCAAGGCAAGGAACTGCCTGGATTTCACCAAGGGTGGATATTCAGCAGCTAGCAAAGAGCAAAATACTCATGGAAACACATCATCCTCCCTCCAAAAACAAACCACATGACAAAGTAAATGTATTTTATTTGAAATGTTACTCATCTGGTTGGAGTCACTGCAGCAAAGTGATTAGGAGTTTGGTCCTTAAAAGTTAAGTGCAAGTTTTATTATCACATCATTATATTTATGTGGCTAATGGGAATGCTTATTTAACATTCTGGAGTGTGTGGAGAGTGAGCTGAAACAGGCTTTTACTTTTTTTTTTTTTTTCCTGCAACTTTTCAGTCTGAGCTGTCCTTATTAATTTCTTTCCATTTTCTTTTACTGCGTGCTCAAAGGCAATTTGCATAAGAGTCCATTATAAATTAGATCTGTTTAATGGTATGCTCATCTCATGGCTATTTAATTTTACTTCCTCATATGTCTAAATTATATAATTTTGCACTGTTCCCTAGCAGCTAGTACAGTTGAAGAGGTGTCTATGCCAGTGAGAAATGTTATCCTACTCAAGTGGAGAACGATGAGGTTTCTATTCTTTTTTTTCAGAGAAGCACTTTGACAATATCAACCTGCTTTTCTTTTTTGAATAATTCACATCATTTGGATCCACAGAGACTGAATACATAGCAACCTTTATAACTCTGCATAACAAAAGTTGGCTCATAAACATAACAGAATGCATTTGCAATTTTCAGGAACATATATTACGAAAACCGCATTTTAACCAAATACCCTGTTGTAATCTCTTGCTCTCAGTGCTATTATAATTTGTTCTTATCTTTTTCTTCTTACATTTAATTTAAGGTTATGTGTCCATGAGTCTCAGGAATTCCTTGGCACATACAGTTCCTATATTATGAGAAGATGCATGAATACAAATAATTATAAAGCAAAAGTAACAGGGGAAAAGTGTATTAAAACTCATTAAACGTTCTACAGAAAAGGTATTTATACAGGAGCCAAAATGACAGAGAAAAATGTACAGGAAGAAATATTAAAACACCAGTTCCTATGAGATTAAAAAAAAAAAGTTACATGGCATTTTAAAGAATAGATAAATGCCAAATACTGACTAAAAGAATGTCAAACCTTTGTGGAAATATTTGCTAAAGATTAAGGAACTGAATCATTTACATGGAGAAGATTTCAAACATCTTAAGATTGTTACTTCAACATGACAGTAAAAGAAAAGGTAGGGGCAAACTCAGAGGGCTCAAAAAGTATTTAGAAGGAAGTGAGATAGACAAAAAGTGGTGGATAATCTTAAAGGCAGAGCAAAGCATGTGAGGAGCCGATGGGAAGGATCTGAAACGATGAGTGACATGGTATCATCAGCGAATGCACCAGAGATGAAAAAAAAACCAACCTAAGAAAAAAGAGAGAAACATGGGATTTGCTACAACCTGCCTGATCAGAGGCAGCATCAGGAGCAGAGATGAAAGCAAATCAGACATATTACAAAATGAACTAATAGTCGTTGGATCTAATCCAGATGGACAAACTGACACATTAACTGGAAGAGTATAAATTGCACAACATGGTGTAGTCATGTTGCAGGAATGCTACTGACACGAGAGCAAACGACGTCTTTCTACGCCACAGATGAGCGTGGAGAATGAGAGACATGTATGGAAATGACAGCGGAACAAACGTGGATACATGAGGCACAGGGACACACGGGTGAATTAGAACGTGGATGGCCAAGGCTCCACAAGTCAGTAGAAGCACTCTAACCTCTGTTTGCCCGAAAAGGAAGTTTTTCCAAAATAAAACAAAACCTGCATTTTCCCTGCTAAGGAGGTGACCTAGGAGTTTCACACCAGAACTAATGATTACACCATGAAACAGAGCTAATACAGCAACTGCCCTGGTGTACAGAACATACTGGTTGACAGTCACCCTGGTAGGTGTAGGGTGCCCAGATGTTCAACAGAAGCCAGCCCAAAAATGTAGTCTCTGTCACAGCCTTCTCTCAGGATGTTCAAACCCTCATTCCCAAACTCGGGACCATCATCTACCCAGACACAACTGGCACTTGCAGAAATGCTGACATTTTAGAATACAAAGGAATAAATAGTTGGCTGGGGATGTTGAGAGCTGTTGACTCATGACCAGAGAACTGTATATGCAGGTAGATGGAAACCGTCTCCCACACTGCAAGATGGCAACAAGGGTGAGGCCAGGAGAACACTACCCCAGACCATGGATGGGCCAGGGAGTTTCTGTTTACCATATTCCTTCTCTCTCTGCTCTGGTGAACCAGGGAGATGCAGACTGATAAGAGGAACAGGCTGAAACCCTAATCTGCATTTTTTCACACAAGGCTGGGCAGGTAAGTGTTTTTAAAGCAATTTCAATACCATGTCAGCCAAACCTCCTGAATCTTTAGGTGGCATTACAGGCTTCAGATGTGGCTGAGAGGGGTCTATCCTCTGCTCACCAGCTGTTCTCCCAACCCAAACCAGGATCTTTATCCCACAAACCCCATCACTTTTCCAAAAATGAGGTTCCTCCATCTGACAAACACTGAAGTTGCTGACACTTCCAAAGATGTGTAAGGGCTATTCACTTAAGAGCTGGACTCGATGATCCTTGTGGATCCCTTCTGACTCAGAATATTCTGTGACTGAATGCATCCTTGATCCTCACAGTTTTGCTCATCTTCAGATACCGAACACACCTCCAAGCCCTTTTGCTACGATACAGATATGTCTCCAGAAAACCTAAGCCTTGCAATCCCCAAATAGGTGTTTCTTCAGCCAAACCACTGTCTACAGACCCATGCCACAGACCCTCTCTTCCTCTAGGACTTTGAGACACCTCTGGGACCAGCCAGCACCCTGAGTGACCCACCTGCCAAATCATGGAGACTCAGAGCAGGGCAGGAGGCTGCAGATGCCTGCCATCGTCCCTGTCATCACAGGGGGCAATTTGCTCTAGGAATTTGTGAGGACATCAGAAAATAAGGAACTACACACATGGCCTTCCCTGCACAGCCACAGGTCCACAGCCACAGCTTGACCACCAGGATTTTAGTCTTTTAAAATGCCACCTCTACTCTTCTTTCTTTTCAGGCTTGTGCACACACTGGATATACTGAAGAACAGTCTGCAAGCCTTTAAGCCCCACATCTCCTACAGTGTTTGGTATCTTGCAAATAAGTCCTTAAAAACTTTCTAGTTTTCCAGAGCATATCAAAAGCACTTTTCCTAAAATCACTTAAACCAATGAAATGTTAAATCAATTATTCATGCAAATACTTTTGCCATCTCTGTTTTTTGTAACCAAGTTTTCTTGGCAATGATAACATTTCAGAGAAAAATTAACAAATACTCTCTTTGCTTGCCAAGATGATTTTACTAAGCTCGAATCCGATTTCATTGAGGTATGTTATTTGTTTTATCTTGAGGGAAGCTGCCTATTAAGTTAGTAGCAACCGTGTCCTTTTGCTTATGATATGGTTATTACCGAGCTATCAGGAGTACCTTTAAGTTATTAGGGTGCAATGGCAAATTAAGTACTTTGCGTCATAATTAGCTAATAACTTCTGAATTCTATTTTAATCATGTTTAAGATGGTCAGGTTGGCTGTGAGTACAGATAATGGAGGACAGGAGCAGAACAGGAGTGTTTATCATTCAAAAGCCAGAAAGTAGGTAAACTGGTGGATGCACAACATCCCAAAGGCCATGATAATCTATATATTCAAAACACTGAACTCTTCACAGGCAGCAATGTAAAAAAGTGGGACTTCTGTCTTAGGATCACATTTAAGTAAAAAGCAAAAATATATCAGTTTCAGCTCAGCCTCCTTTAAGCCTGTCAACTTTTTTTTCTTCAAATAAAAAGATTGTTAACAATACCCATCGTCAAATCCCTGTTGATAAACCTGTTCATGCGGATTCCACAAAGAGAGGACCGTTAAAGCAGCTTGGAAAAAACTACCAGAGCCACTTCCCTTTCAAAACTCATGATGTTCAAGAAAAACCAAACAACCAACAAAAAACCTTCTCAGAATAGGGGAAATCCTTTGATGTACTCCTTTGTACATCAACTTTGCCCCTCAGCTTTCATGAATTTCATTCAAACCACTATTAGCTCTCAGTATTTCCTCTGTATCCTTGAGAAGACTCAGCATCAAAATTTCACATACGAATCACTAGAAATCAGGAAATGCTCTGAGATTCTCCATGAAATGCTTTACAAAAGCAGCAGCAAAACAAGTTCTGCATCCAAACTCAATAGAGGCCCCACTACAGCATGCATATGCTTTGTAGAAGCTCTAAGGTGTTGCTAATTCTGCCCCTTTCTAGGATGTTACTTTGAGAACTTGGCATCACTCTCAGATGCCTGGAACCTCTTTCCCTATAAATGACAAACATGGCTATGAAACCATAATGAATTAAGCTTTCCAAGACCTTCAAAACTTTGACTACTTAGCCAGAAATCACATCTATGTTGTTTTCTTAACTGCTGCCTTCTCTAAGAGAAAGGACAGCACATTTCTACAGACACGACAAGAACACACTTGCCCTTCCCTTTGCAAGAGTTGCACAAGTTCCTCCTGCATTGCAGCCTATAAAGGCAGGAGACTGCACAATTATCTTCTGTGTGCTCTGTGTGGGGATTCTAGAGGAAACTGCTTCCTGAGAAAGAGGCCACTACTGCATTAAAGGCTAAGTAAAAGCTTCCTATCAATGAATAAAATTCAGAGAGACAAAGCTCTTCTAAAACTTTTAGATATTAACTATGTCTGTGCCCATGTCCCCAGAAACCACCACCCTCCAGAGCCCAGAATGAAGAAGTCCCAAACATCCTCGCTCTCCTGCTTTCAATAAATACTTTGTAACAAACTTTGTAACATCCTTCTTAAGTGCAGTTCATACAGAGGACAACAATTTGCTGCTGTTAGCTTGTGCAGCAGAAGCCTGTAAAACAGATTACCAGGTCTCAGTCCTGCTGCTGAACTTGGGCTTGGAATGTCAGAAGACAAATTTGCCACGGAAGGTGGAAAAGATGTTCAGTCTGCTTTTTAAAATTCCTACACAAATAGACAAAGGAGAGAAAAAAAATACACGTACAAAGAACACTATTAAGGTAGTCAAAACAAGCTTCACAAGTTAAGATGTGTCAGATATTAGAGATGCTCCTGCAAGTCACATTTGCAAACCTGCCCCTGTGTGAAAGATTTTAGACTATGTCTTTAATGATCCACTCTTCTCTCACAGCATCCTGAACTTGGCACCTAAGCCAGGGATAAGCCAGGTGTGTTCAGCAGGCTGTTGCTCACAGGACCCCTGCTTCCCCTGCCGGAGCTCCAATGGACAAGAAGGGACTGCAGGAAGGGAAAATGGGTAAGGTAGATGGGGGCTGACCTTGAAACAAGTGTGTGCCAGATTTCCTTTGTGATGCTACGACTAAGCATACCTGCCTTCATCTTTTTAGCTCCTTTGAGTGAAGCAAGGAGGTACCAGACTGAGGAACGTTGTAAAGAAAACATGCAAGAATGACTCTTCAGAACAGGACTCAAATAAAGTGCAGAAAATACAGCCCAAGGGACACATGCTGAACTGAGGAGGAACAGGAGATGCTGATGACATGTTTAGTAAATAAGCATCACCTCTCTCTGCACAGAGGCAGGCAAATGTATGAGAGACAGTATACATATACTATGAAAACTACAAAGCTCACCCTGGCTACCCAAATAATGTTATTTTCCTATAAAGATTACTTTAATTGCAGTGAGAGAAGTTGCAAGGCCAGCTACCCAGTACCACATTTATTATATTTCAAATATTAGTGTTTTTCCTTCCTTACTTAGCCACCTGCTCAGAGATGCCTCTACCTAGACTGAAAGCATTACTTTCAGACTAACACCCTGGACTACCAATTCTTCGAGAAAGGCAATCCATGCAGGATAGAAGTGTACACAACAGAGGCAAGGGAGAGGTGGGTTGCATGAGCACAGAAATTAGTATGGGAAATGCAGAACAGTACACTGCTCATTTTTTGATGAACTCACATACAGCACAGTTATATTGCTGTGATTCCAAGTGTGGATATACACAAGTGTCTACATAGGGAAACGTGTTTATACCCGTATAACTCATTCCCATAACATTTACATGTTTAATCGCTTCCATGCTAGAGGTTGAAATTATTTATGCACTTCAGCAACTAGAAAAATCACACCATTAACCAAATCAGTTCATACAAAACCTGTGTGCTAAGTTAAGAGGACAGGAAAGTCCACCTAAAACATCTTAGACAGTGGCTCTGAGCAATAAATAATGCTTATGGCACAGGTTAGAAATGCCAAAGCCACACCTGAACATTTTGCTGGTGGTGGGGTGATAAAGAAAACACACAGATAACATTATTTCCACTGACAAACTTTACATATACAAAAGAGTGGCTTTATTGTTTATTAAATTAGATGCTGCCATGGTGTAATCATCCCTGCAGCCATACCAAACCCAACAGCAGGTCAGATGCAATCCTGTGGAGGAGGTAGAGAGAGGAGAAAGGCAGAGAACTGAGACAGAGCACAGAAGCAATACAGCCCTGTAAACTAGTGGTGCAAGGAATAATTAACCCATGGATGTGAAAACAGATGCCTGTAACAGATAACTGTAGAGAGCAAAATCTGCAAAAATACCACATGACAAAAAGTAAATGTTACAACATGGTTCCTTTAATAAACAACATCCAGGATGTGATTCAGCTGCCTGTTGCCACTTGAGCTACTCCAGGGCATCCCAAAGTGCTGGGTGATGGCACAGGGACACTATTGCATGTTTGTGCCCTGCTGGAGGAGACACAGAGTCTGAACAGGAACTGTGCACAGGCATTAGCTTCCCATGTAAAGATGAGTGTATCCCACCCACAAAAATTACCAGAAACTAACTATATCAAATTTATATATTAAACAAAATCTAACATTCTTCTTAGACCCTCACTTCCATTTTTAAAAAGTCAGGCTCTATTAAATAAAAAAAATTAAAAATTTATATGATATTACATTCTGAGCAGAAGTTTGTAGTGTTCCTAAATTGTATAGGAACTCATAACATTTTTAATTTAAGAGCTCTTTTACTCAGCAGCTCAGGTTACTTTCACACAGCGGAGCTGACTGGTCCTAGCTTCTTCCTGAGCTACAGCTTCCCTCCAGGAAATACAGAAGAGTTCCACCCAAAGTCATATTACACTGCAAAGTGTGTTAGGAGCCCCACTCCCTAAATGCAGGCAGGCAGTCAGCCTCAAGTATTTTAGCAGGGTGTGGAAGTGAGCTGACTCTAGAATCAAGCTGCAGCCCATGGGCAGACACAGAGCCCCGTGGAGGGCAGCCCACCCACATGGGGCTGGATCTCGCTCCACGCACACCCTGTGCACCGCTGCAGCAGCCATCGTGCACACCAAAGGCTGCAGCAGCTCTGTCACGTAGCAACTGATAAATGCTGAATGCAGGCAGACAGGTGGGAAATGAGCTGTCCAGAAACACTCAAACAAGCGTAACTCCACCAGTCTGGAGGATTTACAACTGTGAGGATGTATGTCTTACATCCATTGTCATATTCCTGGTGGAAATCAGCACAGCCCAACAGTGAGAATCTTCCTGGTGTGGTTCCAGGCTGCTAATAAACAAGAAGATGCCTATTAAGCTGAGCACTGCTTTTAAAACTAGTAGAAATATGCTGCTGATGAAGCAGACTACTGCTTGAGTTTGTAGGTTTTCATTATTTCATTCACTTATCTGTGAAGCTTTTCTCTAAAAAGAGCTAAATATATCTACACTTGGAACAACAGAAGAGAAAAAAGCACCTTTTCCTAAGAGTCTCTCCATACTCCATCTGCCCTTTTCCCTAGATGCTGGTAACACCACACAACCCCCATATCAGTAAATTAAGTTGCAGCTTGTAACTAATACTGAAAAAAAAAACCCCGATCAAGAACCAACACAGGTACGTATGCCAAAAGACAAGGATTGCCTTAACAACAACAAGAACAAAGAAGCTAAGAATTTACTGTGAAAAATGCTGAATTTCAAACCTACAGTTTCTTAGAACAATGCAAGTTCTGATACAGGCATTTTTGGAGATAGAAAGCTGTTTCAAAAAGTTCTCCTTCTCTCTGCTGAAAATAAAACACATTACAACAATCTTGCATTATTCCCTCCACTTGTGTACCTAGTTAATATCAATGCTTTTTGCTCTATATGTGAATGTAATAAAATTTTAGTTCAGCAGAAATCCAGGTGTCTTGGTAGATTTCTGATCTTTTTTTTCTTTCATCACCCCAAGGCATAGATATAAATTGTTTTCTGCTATCTTTATAGGAGATCTACAGAACCATGTTATCGAAAGGTGCAGAAAACTGAAAATAGTTTAGGGTAATCAAGAGCTGCACTGTTTCATCAAAGCCCCATCTCACCAGAAGCCACTGGTGTTGCAATAAACAGTTTGGGGCTACAGTTTGATTTTGATTATTTTCCATTACCTTCCTAAAAACCTCCTCTTTTTTTGTGGCAGGCAGAAGCCAATTAGCACCACGAAAGGAAGAAGTCTGGAGAAAGATACCGTGTTAAAACAACCAACTTTGACTGGGAAGTCAAACCACCAAATCATATATTGCTAGCCACTCTATGCACAAGAGTCTGTATTTATTTGTTTTAACCTCACAGTCCTGTGATGGAAACTGATAGCACAGTTCTTGCCCCCTCACTTTTGCACAGCTTTTCTTCCCTCAGTGTATATACCACAAGACAACTACCCACAAATAATGACAGGAGGCAAAGTGGACCTGGGCTGCCCAGCTGTCCAGCAGAGAGCAGAACCTGCTGCTGAGCACCATGATGGGTTTTAACAGGAGGGAGAAGGCACCTGAGGTCAGACTGGGCTCTGCTATGTTATCACTGATACTGCAGCAGGGCAGTCAACAAGAGCAGCAAGACCACAGGTCTCATTTGTCCCTCTGCTCAGCAGCTGTGCCCACTCCATCCCTGAATCCTGCAGCCCATGCAGAGCTCCAGCCACAGTGGGTGCAGGCACATAAGCCATCTTTGCTGCCTCTAGTTGCCACCAACCACCATCCATGTGCTTTGATGTTAGAAGACCTCCGGCAGAGATCTGCCCCAGGGATTCACACTGCAGTAAAGAACGAACCTGCCATATTCACTCTGGTAACACAAATGCAGCAACAGCTTTGCAGGGATCCCTGAGAAGTGTTTGCCAAGAACTGAGCCCCACAACAGATGAGAAAAGGAAGGGGTATTTCTCCACTGTGCTTCAAGGGTTGGTTGATCTTCGAGGGAAATCCTCTGCTAAACAAATACTGAGGAACACAGAAACAGCCAGCATATGACTCTGGACAGCAGCTCAGGCTACTTTGCAGGATCAAAATCAGACAAAGGAAGTTTGCTCCTCAGAGTCTGTGAACACAGGCAAAATTAAATTTCACATCTAATTTTGGGAGCACATCACTGGCTTATTATTTATTATAAATAGACACTCAGACAAGACAAAGAAGGAGTTTCACCTCAACTCTGAAGCAGGGAAAGCTGACAGGAATACATTCTTGCTGGCTGCAGCATGTGGAGTCACTTCTGAGCAGGGGCATCAGCCCCCTCCACACTACCTGCCCTACCATGGCCAATATTTTGTTACTATGGCAGAATAATATTGGACAGCAGTGAGGAACATAAACTCTCTGTTATGATGGATGTGCATTTAGTCAGCAACGTGCTACAACAAACTTGACCTTTATCAGCACTGGATTTCACTGACTGTTTTCCTTTTGGGACATCACCCCATTTATTTTGTTCTGTCTACAGCCCCTGCAATTTCCAACTGATAAAGCTTTCATCACCTTTCCCAGTGGAAGCACACTGCAAAGAAGAATATTCTGGCATGCAAGGTCAAGGGACAGAGCCCTTTCTGTGGTCCTTCACAGCAACAGAAAGGGCTCTTAGAAGAAATACTCCCAGAAGAGTTGCAGATGAGCTGTCCCAATGCGAAACAGCCCGGCACAACCCAGCAGAGTTTCTGCAGGCTCAGGTTCAGGTTTGCAGAACAACATGACTCATTTTTCTTCCCTGAATAAGAACTGAACTGCAGTGCCAGCTTTACATTTTTTTACATGGTATCAAACCTGTTATATGTTCTTCATCACTACCAGGGCCATTCATGTTTATCATGCTTCCAGGATTTCATTAATAAACAAAAGGAAGAAGAGCTTATGCCTCTGATTGAACTACTTTGCATTTTAATAGGAAATAATAAACTGACCCAGGTGGAAGCTAAACACAATTGAAAGCTGCACCCATAGCAGCTGTTTCTATTTTCAAACCAGTGCTTTATGCCTTGTAATGACAGCACACTGCAGCAACTTCCAATAGCATCTTTTTCATCCTTCATTTTGTTGAGCCTACCCAAGAGAGAAGCATGAAACACACCTGATTAGGGCTTTTATTTCTACTTCCCAAGAGAGGAATTAAATGCTCACCTAGAATCAGACCTCTGTGGTCTGGAGAGCAGCATCCATTCAGTCTCAGAGAGCTACACCATTAATCCAAAGTGGAAGTGGGAAAGTGCAATTGTAGCTCTGCTGATGAGTTTATCGAGGTTAGCTACTAAGCAAGGGAAGGCCAGTGTGAGAGGCATGGCCCAAGGCCCAGCTTTATGAGACAGCAATATTAGAAACTGGGAAAATGAGAATGCCTGATGAAAAGTGGAGCTTCCAAATACACTTTAGCTATAGAAAAGCAGCAGGTTTTCTCCTTTCCCTTTCCCATAAGGTCTTCCAAAGAGGAAATAAGCAGGCAGGTATCCTACCTGCCACTGTTTTGCCAGCTTGTACCTCTCTAGAATAACATTTGCCACCACTTCCTACTCATACATCTCCTTTGCACCACAGTGATGGACACTGGGCTTCTCTCTGTGGCAGCGTGATGGAGCCAGTGTGGTTCCCTACGGCATTACTGCAGCAGAGCTGGAAGCTGCCTTGAGCAGGGGTATCAAACACCACCCTCATCAGGTTTTGGAAGGCCAGAGGGAAGATTATCACTCAGGGGAGCTTATACACAGGAGAAGCTAGTAAAGCAAAATTAAACCTTAATATTCTGCAAAGGATAAGGACAGTGTTTTTGAAAATGTTAGCAAGGCACGAGAAAAACATATTTAAAAGCTGGCCACTGGCACATCAGGACTCAATCATGCTGGGCAGCAAAATATTCAGAAAAAATATAAGATGGATATAAATACAGCCCACATGTTTGAAAAGTACACATTAACTGCTTTTCACCTGCTTTATGGCAACTTCAGTCCCGTGCAGCTGTAGCCACAGCACTTTGAGAAAAAGCAAAACATCTCATTGTTTCAAACAAACATGAGCAGTTTCACATGACAAGCTCCAAGTATAAAATGCAAAAAATATTCCTAAAACTCCCACATTATACCGCTAGTAAACTAGAATTTCATAGCAAAAGTGAACAAACAATAGCTTTTGAGGCTGGAGAAATTACCATCATGGTGTTATCTAATCTCTCCCCAGAAGTCAAGAATTATGACTAAACCCTTCCAACATAGATATAGCCTGAAATTCTATGTCAGAAGTATGTCCAATTGCATTTGGCAATCCTTAGCCAAGAGAGAGGCTGACTATAATTGGATGAATATTTGAAGTGCTTCATTATTCATGTAGGAAGGCTAGGTAAAAAGTGTTTTGTAGTCCCAAGACACTGGAGGGTGTGTGTTATTGGGTAATAACCAATTAGGAATGTTGACAGCACTCTGCCTTTGGGATCACCCTGGCCAACAAAGCGTGGGTTTGGTGTGTGGTGTTGTGCAAAGGCACACACCCACTCTCTACTGCTCAGTTTACTTAAGCTAGGCTTTCACCAAAGGAAATGGAGGACACCCCAAAGGATGTGCGTTTGACAGCTCAGTTACATTCAGAAATAGTGCTTCTTTGTTGTTTTTTCTTCCAAAAATACACCTTTTAAAATAGTATTTCTGAATTAATGATGCTAATGATTATTGAAAACCAATTCTAGTTCTTCTGTTTTACTGCTTATAATCTACCAAAAGACCAAAATTCTTACTACTTCCAGTAAGGAAACACTGATGGCAAAAGATCAGTTCCTACCCCTGTAATCTGGTAAAAAAACCCTCCACTATGCCATTGTAAATACTTCAAACTCAGTAGAACAGAAATCAATGATTTTTTCTTTCATGCTAGTCTAAGAAAAACATTTGAATCATTAGTACAGGCATGCAAAAGATTTTTAAAACTTCAGCATTTAAAAACTAACAAGAACCAGAAATTCAACACCAATTCAGGTAATGACAGAGCAGTTCAACCCTATCACTGCCTCCCATGACAAGAGTATAATGTATTGATGGTACAAACACTGATTTTTATTTGCTCCTTTATTTTCTTTATCATTGTAATGAAAAAAAAGAAAACCCTGCAAATTTACATTCTCATTGAAAGCAAAGAAATTACTGTACAAGCTGCCCAACAGGACTTTCATACCACAGAAGAAACATTCAAAACTTTTCCTGAAAGATTTGCTTGTTTCAAACATGCAAAATTCAATACGTTGTAAGAAAGAACATATCACTTTTTCTGCAGCTCTCATTTCCTGGCTTGTATCATATTTAGCCTGTCCTGTGGCACTGAGAGCTCTGCAGCATTTTCTCTGAAATCCCCCGAATGCCCCCTCATCCTCTCCACCATGTATCACCAAGACGATGATGTTTTGATGGAGCATCAAGCACGGGCCCTCGAGATAATGGATTCAATGGGATACACTTAAAAGATCATTTTTCTCTTTTGTATTGACTGCTCGCACTGCTCTAAGACAGGAAGGGCTTTCATTTTTTATGTAAGCTGCGAGACCCCGAGGGTCCTCTAAACTGTTTAAGAGGGATCAATTTTCAGATGGGTAGAAGGGGCCCAGCAGACCGTCATGGTTTGGAGCATCTTCTTCCCCTCACATCACCGACAAGTTTGGGCAAACCTAAAACCAGCTCCCAGCCGAGCTGCTCTCCGGCATGGCAGCGCTTCCCACTGCTTGGGATTTGTGGTTAGCACTCGAACTGAACCATAATTTATACTGTGCATGGAACAAAACAGGAAAAAAAGTTGCACAGAAGCAAAATAATCACAGGGGCTGACGGAGATAAACAGCAATAGAGCTGCTAAGCAAAGCAGCGCTTGGCAGTGGTGTGGAGGCAGGAAACCAGTACCCCATGACACGGGTTTAATGCAGTGACATTGCTGCAATTACATCCAGGCAACCTAACAAAACAAATTCATTGTATGGCACAGAATATTTCCAATTCAACATTGCAACATTTATGTTTTAATTACAGAACAAAGAACAACTTTTGGGGTGTGGAAGGACATAATCCATCATTTGCTCTGAAGTGACACACTTATGGCAAATGCTGTATATTTTAACTTTCTATGCCACAATAAGCAGCTGCAAGCAAGGAATGCAAATGGTTTGGGTGTGGTTCTGGGAGATGCTGCTTATCCCTCCATCTCCCTCTGTGTCAGCAGGGAGCCGAAGGCAAGCCACATGTTGCTGCATTGGGACTTCAATCACTCTGTTTTACGTGTGTCACACAGCTTGTGACAGCCCTTCACCTGAGACACGCCTCATATGGAAAGAGCTTTTACTGTTCAAATACGGCCTGAACGAGAACGCAAATGCAATTTTTAATTAAAACGAATGGGATATTAATAGGTCACTTAAAGAACAATTATGTCTACCATTTGATTGACAGGCTTCTCACATTTTATCATGAAAAGCCCATTGTGGTCTAGGAGATAGAATTTATCTTTATAAATTGCTGAGCAGTGAAGCATACTCTATTGCATTTAACACAGTTCTGCACAACTATCTCATCTTCTGAACAAAACCCTTGCATCTTTCTATTACTCTCCTCCTTTACCTCTTTTACAAACAAAAAGGTTTTGATTCACAGAAACTGAATGGGCAGTGTTGCTCTCCTTCACTGAATGCCTGTTCTGCAAAATGCAGCAGTGTGAAGAAATAGGAAAGATAGGTCTTCAGTAATTAGCTTGGGTACCAGACGTGGCACAGCTGAGTTTGCTGGAAGCAGGAAAAACGAGTCCAGGTGGAGCTCTGTGCTATATTGCTTTGAGCAGCTGAGCTACCTAAGTGTCAACACACACGGTGCTGCACAGTGGAAGGACTGGATAGGAAAGTGACTGTGAGCCCACTGCTTTCCTAAAGGCATGTCCCTACAAAGCAATCCACAAGCAGCAGCTACAAGCTCAGCTTAAATGCTTTCAAACAGTTGCAGTAGCCCGTTGGTTCTCTGAAGCAGGCACAAAGTGTCTTGAAAGTGTCTAGAAAAGGGCCTACATGAGCTGCAGGGACAACTGTGCTGGAGGAATCCTACAGACCCAAGCTAATGTACATATCAGGGCTAGAAACAATTTATTTGATTACTGATTTAAAGACTCAGTGAAAGAGATCAATGTGAATAAGTCCCAGAGCATCCCTGAACTGATGTCACTAAGAGCAAAAGCATCATGTGAGACATCTACAATATATGCTGGCTACTTACCTACTCTAAGACAGCTCACTATTAACAAGAGCCAGAAAACCATACATATGTGGGGGGGAAAGGGCAAGCAAGCAAGTAATGTGCTTTGATCTGGTCAGGTAGAGATCACTTGTGACCTCTGTGAGCTCTGACTCCTTCTAACAGTGATAGAAAAGTGTGTATGAAAAAGAAATGAAGACAAAGCAGTGAGGGACTTCAGCTGACAGAAGCAGGGTCAATGCTCAGAGAAGAACAGGGACAGAAAACAAGATATTGAAAGGCAAGAGTCAAAGAGACATCAACATCTTGCATGGTGTAGACAAAGGCAAAAAAAAAAGGTTGAGAACAAAAGGAGAATAAAGGTTGCCAGATGACACTTGTCTGGTTATGACATTTGAATAAACTGCAGACCAGTTGAGTTAGAGGAAAAGTTCACATAACAGGAACTGGTGACATTCCCTTGGCCAACACAGCATTTGTGCCTTATTTGCATTAAAATGACTGCAGATAACCATTGAGTCCTGAGCAGTTTTCACCATTTGCTGTGCAACCTCAGCAAATACATCCCCAAATGGCAAGCATAATTGTATACATGAAGCCCAGCCAGAAGGCTGATCATCACCAGAAAGAAGTAAGCCAGAAGTTGGAATCTATATCCTAAAGCTTCAAACACACCCAAGAGGTGGCCGGGTGTTGACGGCAAAACTGACAGCCAAACATTTGCTTCTGCAATTATGTATGTACTAGATGCCAATTTGCTTAGCAACTACATTGCAATTTATGAAAGACCAACGAAGTACAAACAGTTTATGTGGGAGCAGAATGAGAACCTTGTGCTAACATACTCCTGGCCATCAGGAACCTCTGTAAGTACAACAAAAGGCAAGACAAACCACTGAACCTCATGACTATGGTTCAAAGCTGGGCCCAATCAGAAGTGACCAATAAGCAGAACACTTCAGCGCCACCTCAGTTTCTAATGGGATTTTTCCTATTAGGTCAGCAAGACCCAGAGAGTCAGAATATTGTTTTATCTTCCCAGGTATTGGTCAGGCAGAGTGAGAAACATGCTTGGGTGCCTTCAGTCTAGCTTATGAAACCATGCTATTGGGCAGTAAAATACAAAAATTGTAACGTTCCCATCCACAGTTTTTCATTCACCAAGGATTCCAAGCAGCCTTTGCAACCAAATGATTTCTCACAGCACAGACCCTTAAACTAGTTATTGACAACCTCCCCTCTGCTGGATTTAGAGGTTGATCCAACCCCTATAAACCCACATGAGCCAACTGGCAAAGGAATCTCCACACTGATGATGTGTGGCTATGGATTTTCTTATTCCCTCTCAAGAAAAATGATTGCTACTTCTGATGATCACTAGCCTCAGAAATAAGGAGCTGAAGCCTTCAGCTTTCTAACATTCCTTCCTCTAAACATATTTCCTTATACACTGTCATAGCCAGGCAGTCAGAGACAAGCATGGCATGAACCCCTGCAGCATCAAGTCTGCACATCTACTTTCTCCGGCTCTGCATACGGGCAAAGAGCTCTCCAACAATCCACAATCTTGATTTTACTGTCATTTTACACATTTGAGTGCAAAAACATTGGACAAGTATAGGGCACTACTTTTTAGCCTCCAAAGAAATACATGTAAGCCCACTTTTACTGACATTTAGAAGAGGAAGACAGACATCAATTTTGTGGCCCCTTTCAGGAATGACTCACCACCAGTTACTGACCACATGATGTGAGAACCTGCTAATCTGATGGTGCTATTTCTTTCACCAGTCACCAGCCACAAGCAACAGCAGCAAACTTGCTGACCTTGCAAGTTAAACATATTACAGGACTACAATTTGAAAAATATGTACTTTTACTGAGGCAACAGTGATGACTGACCTGTGGTGATCATTAATTGAGGCAAAATGAGGTCAATATATACCCTAAGTTCAATATACATACCTAGAGCTACAATTAATCTTGGTTCAGCCAGGACCAGAAAATACCCCTTCGAGCTCTTTATTGACAGATGTGTGTTGCAAGAGAGTTCTCTTTAAGATATCAGTTGTGTAAATTCTCTGAATTTCTTTAAATAGGCATAAAGTATAGTATCATTCACAGTTCTGTTTCTATTTCTTTCCAAGTCTGTATATGTGGTTACACTAACCAACACAACTGTACTACCTGACTATGATGAGTCTGGTTCTCATGAATCAACAGTTAATTTTTTATTAATACATGTTACTGATGATACCAATATCATCAACCTCTATCTCTGCTACTGGATCTATAAATATTTATGCTTAGAGATAGTAATCTTTTACACTTTCAATCATCATCCCAAAGCACTCTACAAATTGCTTTTTTGTTAACCTTGGTAAGAAGCAAGTGAAGCTCAAAGTTAAATCAGTTATCTTGGGTCACAGAACAGGTCAGTGAGAGTCAATGGATTTCCCTATCCCAGGCCCTCACTTTTCCTTGCCACAGACCATGCAGCAATCAAATGATGAAATATAAAAGGTGAATAATGAGATGAGTAAGACAGGATAGATAACAAAGATTTAACTGACCCCCTGCCAACTTCTTCTGCCTATTTCCCTCCTGCCAGGAATGTTACAAAATATTAAAAAGCCGTGACCTAGACCATTCATGATAATGCAGCAGACAAAGCTGATTACAGCAATACTGAAAACTTTCACAGAAGCTTGTTCTTTCACAGAAGCTTGCTCCTGATGCTGCTATTCTAGAAAGATACAGATAGAGATGTACCTCTCAGGAAGATAAATCCAAATAAGATGAGTGAAAATAAAGATGCAGTAACACCCACTCTCTCAGTATTTCCTTAAAAAACCCACATCGCCAATTGCTCATTAGTTAGAAAATTCTGTATTTCTTCAAGTCTAGCATAACTTACAGCAGCCAACGAAGTACAAGTGAGTAGGGAAGTTGTGAGTAGGGAAGTTGTGACGGGGCTGCTTTCATGGAGGTGTTACAGAGGGAGGCCTATGCAAAGTGCAGACCACCCTTGCCTCAGCAGGTCTCTTACCAAGACAGAAGTCTCCAGCATGATGCTGCAATTTGCAGGAGTTTGAACTAAGGCCATTTCAGTTTGTTTTGGAGCTGGAGACTGATAACAGAAACTGCCAGAGCTCTGGAACAGGCAAGCAGTGCTGCCTGATTCACAGCATGTCCTTGGAAACCTACCCACACAACTTGGGAAGAATACGTCTTTCTTGCAAACTGTCAAAAAAGGTCAAGGACAATCTGGGCATTCTCCTAAGTAATTCTGTGCTCTTGATGCAAAAGAAACCATTCCGTCCCCACCCCTGCCCCCCCCCCC
>VWYP01026241.1:116253-154207 GCA_013400435.1 Pycnonotus jocosus | reverse complement strand
AAAAGAAGCAGCCAGTGTCCTAACTGGATCCAAGTGTGTGAAATTTAATTTCCCTGAGGGCTGAGAGTGAAGATTGGGTAAGAAAACTGGGACACGAATGGATTGGTTCATATGAAAACCTGAAATAGCCCTGGGCAGAAATTTGGAAGGATTGTGAAATAAGAAGGATGTGTATAAGAAGAATCCATCTTCATATGCAGGGAGTAACTCAAGATGGGAGATGTAGCAACACAAGCAGATACTCCAAAAGGTTCTACAAAGTTATATACAAGGTTTTTAGTGAATTTTTCCCATTCTGTGGTGGGAATATATGATGTGGCAATCCCATGCCATGGTGTTATGCAAATATTTGTACCAGATGACTTGGACAGAACTAATTAAAAGTTCAGATGCTTTGAACATATGAGATAGACAACACTGCTGATACTGCTGATATCAGAGATATCAGACAGCTGATGCTTGTATGATCAAAGTTTAACATCTTCCCATTTAGCTCTGATATTCAGTTGAGGTTATCTTAGCCTGGTTCACAATAACTTTTGGTAGATGCTGTGCAGACAGCATTAAGGCTGAGAGATGTAGGAATGCCGACTCCAAGCAAAGGTTCAATCCTACTGCAAGATGATAGTGCACTGGCAGGAGAGTAGGCTGCTTGGGTTAAAGTATCTGAGCTAACCAGCCAGTGCTTCCCCTCCTCACAATCATAAATCCTAACACCTCACCCTGTTCTCCTCAGACTTTCTGGTGACCACAAGGAACAATGGTACTGCATGCATGTGCCTGAGATCTTGGCAGAGAAAGGCTCCTTTAGCAGACCCTTATCTTGGGTCCACCTTTCCTGGATTTTTTTTTCCTAGGCAGTGGAAAGAAAACAATTTTTTTAAAAAAAAAATCTTTATTTGCAAAACCCAAGCAATTAAAAAAAAATTTGTACACCCAAGTCTTTAACACATAGCTCTCCGTTGCCAGATACCAACCTGAAGATCTGGTAACTTAAGTAAACCAAAAGTTGTACAATCTGTGCAGGGGTGAATGCACCAGGCTCTACAATCTTGGTGGAAAAAGCTACACAGAAGGACACCTGCTCCCTTCTCATATTTTAGAAGAAAATTGCTATTTATTTCAGCAGAGAGACATTACATTAGGTCTTCTTGGTAGACAGGCTGATTCACACTGCCTTTTCCTGAACCTAAGTCTGGCAAATTGTATTATTGAGCTTCATGAGAACATGTTTGAGGCATGGTGTCACTGGTTTCTTGGGAGAACCTGAAACCTGTTGATGAGCTAAAGTATTCATAGGGGATTTTCCTTGTGAAAACAATAGATTCTCCCTAGTCTGGATTATAACTGAGCTCTTTGAAATTATATGCTACCAGATTTTAAAATGAATTTTGAGGGCTTTTTAAAGCATTATTTCTGCTTCAGAATTTATAATTCTAGGGTTACTCAATTCAAACCATCTATTAGATAAGCTGCTTGTCTGTCAGATTGCTTCACTGAGTCAGCTTTTGCCCAAAACACGGATCAGTTCTGATTCTTTGGCTTCTTCAAGCACAAGAGCATTTAAGAGAAACCCACAATCATCTTTCCAAAGCAAAGGGCAGGGATCCAGCAACAGTAGCAAGACACTTTTACAGTCACACCAAGGTTTCTTTGGAGAAATGAATAGATATCTGTCAGTAGGCATTTTACATGTCAAGGCACAAACCAGGTTGAGGAACCTAACAGAAGAATTATGGAAAATGATCCCTTCAAGCTACAAGTCTTTACCTGATATAATTTAAGGAACTATTTTTTTAAGTACTCTTTCCAATTCGTACTCTACTGCCCAGGAAGACGAAAACAGTGAGGTACAAGATGAGATGCTATTGACCCCAAAAGGAGAAGGAAGAGTAGTACCCTTGCTCCAAAGCAGAGACTGCTCTATCAGAATAGCTCTGCCTCACACCAGCAAGTCAGAGTGACTCCAAAGCTGCTGGTTTGAATATCACCCTTTCAATCTCACAAAGAAAGATGACTCTGGTACCTGGCCCACAGATGAAAGGTTCATTTTAGGCTTCTGGCCCTTAGACTACATGTAATACGAGTCAGAACCCTAATGACTTTCGTGTCTCAACCTGTTACATGCTGGAGCCTGCAACCGATGCCTTGACTCATCCCTGGAGCAGTGCTCTTTCAGGCAAGATAATCAAGACCTTATTTCTCATAGACAATACTTCATATAACAGTAAGTCTCAGGAGATTTCAACTATCCCAAAAATACCTATGAGACCTTCCTTAGTTTTGATAACATTCATACATGTGATATTGGCAGAAAAAGAAACATAGAAGCAATGTTGACAAAAACCTTGTGCTAAAGTTGAGTAACAAAGTTAGAGTCTAGCTAGATATAAACTGACCAGATTAGGCTCCAAGAAACAATTTGTATTAATGTCCAAATATCACTGGATAATTTTTACCTAGCACTCACTCTGTATAAATATATATATATATACACACAAATATATACATCCCAACCCTCCACTGGAAGGAAAAAAAAAACAACTGATGGCAAAATCTCAGACAAAACCCAAACAACTATATCATGATTACTAGCACATTGCTTCATGCCATTGTCTTGACATTCAAACGAGTTTAATAATTGTTCTTTTGAAGCTGCTAATGTTAAAAAAATTCTCTCAAGTTCTGGAAGTGGCTGGGAATTCCAGGTTCTAACAGCTACACTGGAAATATTCACTCATCAAGAGGTTCAAAAGACACTGTCAGAACTGAAACACAAACACATGTCAGAACGACTTGAAACAGAATGACTATAACTCAGAGTTTGGGTTTTCTTTAAATTATGTTTGAAGAGCTTTTAAAATGTTTAATTTATTAAACTGGCTTTGATACTACAGGCATAGCTTTCGCTTTCAAGTGCTACAACGGCTCAGTTGAGTGCAGAATACATTAAGCTTAAATTCCACTGCCATCATATACATTTTTGAATGACATTTTAGTGTTTCTTCTAGTGTAACTTGAAGAAAAAAAACTTCTCTCTGTGAATTTGACATGAAAACAGAAGCAGCAACCTCTCATTCTGCATACACAACAGTGTCAGACGCCATCGCTGCTCCAACTACCAAAAAACCCACTAAGTAATCACAACTACTGGGAACTAAACACAAGCAGCTTCTAAGAAAACCCCCAAAAGAACAGATTTGGTTTTCAAAGAACAGTTCAAGTTTTCCCAGACATTACTTCAATCTCTCCTGGCAGACCCAGGCTTTGGCATGGCTTCTTTTGCTCCCCTCTGCCAGGGCTTCCTTGAGGAGGCTGTCATGAAAAAGGCCATGTGCCTTGCTGCATGCACAGCTCTCTTCCTCCAGCCCTGTCAGGAGCACTGTTTCAGTCCACCTAACACATGAGCAGAGGCAGGAGTATCAAGTGAAACCCAGGCTTTGAAGGAAATCATATCCCATGAAGTGTGCTTCGTGCCCTTTGAAAAGGCAAGTCTGAGCTATGGGATCAAGAAACTGAAAATCTGCCCCCTCAGACTGGAGAGAACACAACGGGAACACTGCCTTCCCCCCAGAGCAGGACTGGGTGATGAAGGGCAAGGCATCGATTTATACAGTGGACACAACAAGTTCCTGCTGTCTGATAACCAACCCTTACAGTACCACTACACTGCTTGTCTGTCAGCACCACCAGGTCATTATGCCCACACACACTGTTAAATGCACTCTTGATTTCTTAGAGATGCACTCTTGTTTTATCTACTCTACAGGCACTGTTTGCTAACACATGCAGCAGTTTTTTCTGACTGCTTAATATCAGTGAGCTACCAGAGTCACAAATACTTCATTCAAAAGGTATGTGAGAGTTAAGAGCCTAATTATTCGAAAAGTCCCAAGATTCTATAAAAAGTATTCAGTTAATACTGTTCCATAGTTTCATTCTATAGTTTCATTCATTTCTTTCAACCTTGCCTTTGCCTGGAGTGACACATCCGACATGGCGTGTTGACAGTACAGGAGAGCGGTTACTGTTCCAAAAGAAACAAAACAAATACCCGACACCCCCACCTTTGGGCTTAAATGCAGTATCACTATAGCTTTTGAATGTAACAAACCACAGCATGGGTGCCCTGGCATAAACCCAGAATCCTAGGTAGTAGAAAGTAAGTGCTCTTTACTATCAGGTTTGTTTTAGCACACACACATCAGGATTTGCAGAAGTGCCATTTGTCAGAAACACAGTGGAGCAGGGAAAGAAAAGTAAGTCTCTAACTGCCTACTAACAAAGAAAGCTAATTTAATTTTGAGACAAAAGGAGCCAAATCCATCATTCTGAGACAGCCCCGGGATGTCCAAGCACAAAAAGGAAGAAAAGGAGTTTGCCAAAGACATGCAGAAGAAGCTTTTTAAAGTTACCTGGAATCGGGATATTTTGTGAGCGTGGCCAAGCTGCTGGTATACATGTGCCCACCCACATCAATGTGAACTGGTGCGTTGGATTTTGTGAGCTGTGCTGGAGTGGGGATGCCTTGATTGTTCAATGGAGATGCAGGGGATCTAGTGATCAGAGGTCTTGACATATTGGGCCGACTGTCCTGTGAAAAGATAGACCTGAGTTAATGATCTCCTTGAAAACCTTATGGAATCCCCCAGTCTTGAGTCAATAGGACGGTCTCATAGTCTCAGACTATAACTTTTATCTTAGTAAAGCACAGACAAATATTTGGCAGTTTTGAAAATGAATCCAGCTCCAAGAGTTTGAAATAGCTACATTTTAAATAAGTGGGGGAAAACGCACTGATAAAATCCACAAAGAAAAAATCACGTTCAATAAAACAAGTTTTTCCTGAATACTACTCGGGGCAGCCAACCCATACCAACAAAAAGGGTCATTCTCATTTTTAAGAGCTGATGAAAGCACTGACAGAAAGAGATACAGACAAAAAGACTGAACAATATTTTTAAGATGACCCCGGGTAGACTTTCTGTTCCTTCCCAAGCCCTCCGTCACTGCCGTACCACCAGAACAGAAATACAAACCCTCAACTCCTCCATCCTGCACACTCTTCTCTGGAACTCCCAATTCACATAGCACAGGAACAGAAGCAGAAACACCTGGACTAGTCAACTGCTCATGGACTGCAGACCACTGGACATCGACAGCCTTTGAGAAAGACATTTTCCATTTAAAAGTTTATACGTATGGCGACAGCTGCCCCCGCGTGCCGGGCATAGGCTGCAGATCTGAGCGGCTTTCCCGGGGCCGGCGAGCTGCGGGCGCGGAGCGAGAGGCGATGCTGCTGAAACCAGCTTTGGGTCACAAAGGCAGCGCTGCACCGGCACGGAGCGAGCCGCGGAGAGGGAGGCGATGCTGCTGAAACCAACTTTGGGTCACAAAGGCAGCGCTGCACCGGCACGGAGCGAGCCGCGGCCGCCTGCGCGCTGCGGGTGGGGCAGGGCAGGGCGCTGAGCTGGAGCCAGGAAGGCAGGCAGCAGGCAAAGTTGGGGATTAAAATAGAAATGCGTTCCAGAGCGGTTTTGAGACAGCCCCGCTTTCGACTGGAGGACAGCTCCACACGGGGCGGAATCTTATAGGGGTGCCCTGAGAACTAAAAGCCCTTGCAAATGACTGAGTTTTACATTTAAAAGGTAAGCAAAGCAGCGAGAAGTCAGATACACTTCATCACAAAACTCCCTTTGTTCTTTCAACACTGTCAGCTGCACAAAGTAATGGATTCCTTGTAAACATCTCCTCGGAGCCAGGCAGCAAACCTCAGCAAAGCGGAGCGCGGCCATGAGAGAGAGTTACGGGGGAGCATTCGGGCAGAAGCCCAAAAACAAAACCCAAAACCAGCATTTCCCCATTTTTCATGGCTGCTAAAAGACTCAAACCATAAAGGCAACATGAGCCAGGTAATCGTCTGGCTGAAATGATTTACAGGCCAACGTTGCACAATAAATTCGAGTAATATGTAACAAAAGGCACCTATAAACCACAAGGTACTTAACTAATTTTCTTTCATACACAAAAGCAAGCTTAGGTCTAATACTGATAAAAACTAAGGGAATGAAGAAAAAAACTAGTTTAGATTTGGAGGAGGGGGGGTGGAGAGAAGGGTTGGGTTTCTTCTCTTTCTTTATAAGCAGAAGTTAATATAAATCTGCAGAAATACCAGGCTTAATCACTACAATTGCTGGAGGAGGTGCCTGCAGCGCAAAGAAGACAAGTCCAGACAAAATAAGGTACACACGCTATGCAAAACTAATGTCTGCTACAAATGCTATGTGGTACAACCACCACCCAAGATGCTACTGATCTGCAGAGCGGTATTTAGTAAAATAATGAAGAAAAAAATTAAAAACAACAACAAAGGTGAAAGTAAGAAGTCAAGGACTGATACAAACTGGGAGTGGGGGGAGCATGTGGACGATTAGCAGGAGGAAAGCACCAGGTCCGAGGAACACGTTTCAGTGCTTAAAAGCAGACAAACGGTGTGGCAAAAATAAAAATAAAATTATCAATGAAAGTTGAGACTAAAGTTGAGACTAAAACCAATGAAAGTTGAGACTAAAAACAAATTCTGTAATTTGTATGAGGTGGACATCAGCACGTCCCTTCACAGGAACCTCTCTGGCAGGAAAAACACAGCTCCCCTGCAATTTAGCACACTGCAGTACCACCGAGTCTGTCATAGTTTTTCAATTGGACACGTTCTCCTGTATACCCTGCCTGGGGCTGCTGGAGAGAAAATGAACAGATTTGCAGGGTTAATATTGTAGTTAGGCTGGAACCTCATTCAGCGTAGCTGTGATAGCACTGGCTGCACAAAACAGTAGAAGAATGTGTAGTATAAACATCAGTGCCAGGATGGGAGATAGCTTGGAGGACTGTGGGAATTTTAAATGGCAAAAGAACACACAAAATGTAAGAAAAGGGAACCAGTTTCCAAACCCAAGTCACAACCAAGCTGCCGTTTACACAGTTTACGTACTAAAACTCCCAAGAAATAAAAATGCTTTATAGTAAAACCTTTTACTCTTTTATTTTACCCTCCTCCTTTTCGACATTTCCTCTTCAAGTTATCTGTGTTTATTGTGTCTCATGAAACAAAGTCCTTCCTCTCAATGGCTGGTATTAAGCACAATAATGCTAACCTTGCTCCAGTAAAGTACCTTTCCCTGCATAAAAACAGTTCAGTACCATTTTGGAGGCACTTTGAAATTAGGTAATTGTATTTCTGCCGCAGTTGCCTCAGAGAAACTAAAGCAGAAGTGGGATTCAGAGAAGCAGGTACTTTAAAAAATCCCGTATTTTTTTTAATGTGGCACAAGTCAATAGCACTGTCAGAGCCCAGAAGATTACTATCCAATGGGTACAGCACTTAACAGATCAGAGTTATAAAATTGCATTAGTTAAATCACTGTATTGTTCAGCTATGGGAAGGATAACACAAGGGCAAACAGTCTCTGAAGAAATACATGGTTTGCATTGGATTATTGCAAATGTGGAAGTGAACAAGCTTTGGTAAAAAGTAGTTAAAACAAAGCACTGCTGGTAAACTAAGCTTCTACTACCTAATGTGATTACAAACATAATTCCTTAGCAAGAATTACAGGTGGGGAGAACAGAGTCAGAGACACTAAACTCAACGGGTTCCAGCAAGCTATCTGGAACAGCTGACAACAAAAAGAATTAAAAAGCTCTTCAGAAGCCTTTCTTGGGGTCAGGCAGGTGAGACACAAACCCAGGAATGGGTTCAGAGCTCAGCCAGGGCTGTTCCCACACAGGAGATCACAGAGGCTGTTGTCTGCCTTGGGAACTGCATCAGCTTTGTTCATGAGTGGGGCACAAAGCATGGCCATCACCTGCACTGCCTGGATGGGCAGTGACCCTCCTGTCCTGTCAACAGTCTGACCCTTCATAGTTTTCCTTCTCAAACATTTTATTATCTATCCTAAAAACAAACAAAAAAAAAAACCAAAAAACCAAACCAAACCAAAACAAACAAACAAACAAAAAGAGTAAGAACAGAAAATGCAGCTTTATAACAGCTCCATGAATCAAAATACTTCAAATAAACTGTAAAGTATTTATCATTATTATATCCAGATTAATTATATATTAATATCCGGATGATTCCCTCCCTCAACAATTTCTCAACAATTTTTCATAAAAAATAGTTCCCACTTTCACTCAGAATGAGTGTATGACTGAAACTATGTAATCAAAAGTGCCAACACCTGTGTGCTAGGCAAGCTAAAGGCATTTAGGTTGTCTAAAGCTTTTCAGTTTTGGGTCAGCACACAAAAGCACTGCTTCTATAACAGTTTGGGGCTCCTCCACTTCCTTGCTGATATTTGAAAGAGTCTTTCCACAATAAGAAGCTCATAGGCACAGGTCTTTAGAGTATATCTGAACCTGCTTCACATTTCCTGCTCTAGGCAAGCCCTTCTCAACAAAAAGTAAAAGCAGCCCTGGCTTAACTACTCCTCCTGGGACTTAAAAAATCTGTATAATTTAAAGTCTTCCTACCAAAGGAGGCCAAGGATCATGGAGAAAAGCTTGCAAATCCCTTCTCCTCTTCCTGCTTTTTCTTCTATACCATCTTCTCCCCAACTCCACTCAAAAACATTGTTAAAGAATAAGCCTTTACACCTGGGTTGACAAAAAACACTGCAGCTGCAGGGCTGAGATGTGCACTCGTGCAACTGGTCTACCAAACTACAATAACATAGGAACCATGTCAATATTCTGGTAGCAACTAGAAGGAATGGGAGATATCTGAAGAACTTGAGTTATTACAATGTGCTAAGTGTACAAAAATCAAAGAGATGGAAGGCTTACTCCTCTGCTCAAAATATTAGCACTGGTGTCCTAAGTGTTATTTTACACTCTGTGGTCTTGAGTAAAGTCATCCTGGTTCCCTTCTTAAGCCTGAAACCTTGACAAAAACCATGCCACTACAAGACAACCCAAGTTCAGGCACAGAAGGACAAGTACAAGGCATCCAAGTACAGACTGTCTGCTTGCCTCACTGGACTGTGAGGATCATTTCAGTTTGCAGGTCAAGACACTGCTGGCTGGAATTATCTTAGCCAATGTCTTCCCTGTAAGCCAGCACAGCTGAAGCAGAAGTGTATATGCTACTCAGTAGCATATATATTCCCTGACAAAGCCCCAGCAATTATTACTGCTGAGAAACTCAGATTTACACATTTTTAACTCCCTTGGAGTTTTTGGGAGATGAGGGCAAACTTGTCTTATCTGTTGCAGACATTAGAATGAAAAATCATGCAGTAGTTTATTCTAAAATATCAAATCAGTCTGTGTTCATCACCCTTTTCTCACAACAGAGAGACATGAGACAGATGCTTCTCCTCACAAAAGCTTGGTGCCCAGGAACAACTGGAAACAGCAGTTAACACATCCATATCAGCCACCTCCAGCAGAAGAGTCTGAACACATATATCCCACTGCATGGGGAATGAATCCAAACACCAAACTTCAGAAACTGGCGTCAAATCCCTATTCCTTTAAAACAGAGCAGAAATCACTCAAGTGTCAGGGACATCTGTGTGCCTGCATTCTGAAATAAACAGCAGGCTGATGCTCTGGGGTGCTTGTGGGATGGGGGAAAGTGCAGCTCAAGAACCTCATCCAAACCAGGAACATTAGGACTGAGCTTGGATTTGGCTCCTGCACAAGTGTCACCATTTTGGATGTACTTTTTCAAAACAAACATTTCATTAAAGATTAAAAAGATAATCATGAGCATGTCTCACCACAATGCTTAAACAAGTACCCCCCCACTTTTTTGAATTCAGCAAAAAGTGTTGCCACAACAAAGAGGCTGGAGAAAGCATTTATTCAACATAAACAATATCAGTATAGTACAAACAGCACTTCTGGAAGGTGTAGCAAGCAGGCAGAGATACAAAGCTATGTGTCCAAGAAACCCAGGAGCTTATCCTGCTGGAAGGGGAAAATCCCACCCTGGGTACCTCTACGGGCTGGTGATGTCCTCACACCAAATCCTGTGGCTGCGGCTCTGGTACTCAGCCTCCACAGATGACACCAAACTGTGCTGGCCCCTTAGACAGAGCCCTTAAGGTGGTCAAAGATGACCATATGCACCACACAGAGCATGCAAACTGCATTTTGATATCAAGGTGTGCATGCCATCACGGTGCTTTCTCTTCATCTTCATTCTGAAGAACCCAGAAGCACAAAGAAATTGCTGAGATCTTTGTCAGAAAGTCTTTACATGTAAGCACATCCATCCTTTTCTTCTGCTTCTTCACCCTGACACCACTGGTCGGTAGCTCCCTGAGGGCATGGCTGGGCTCTACTGCTGCCACTGGGTCTGCAAAACAAAGAAACAGCCCATTGTTTTCCCCAGCAAAAATATGCCAATTGCACTGTCATGTTTTGCCTTTAATCGATATAATCCAACTGCCCTTTCTCTCACAGCTGCAAGGTTTAGGATTGCTGAACATTAGGAATTATGTTTATAAGGCAAAACTCCAGAACAATTGTGTTTGAGCGTCACAGGAGAAATGGGCCCAAAACACAACCAGCTGCAATTCAATGCCACAGTAAGCTAAGACACCAGGTCCGCTGAGACTCAACAGTAGTACTAGATTTATTATTCTAAATCTCTAAAGCTTCATTTTAAATCCTGAATGTCTGTCAGCATTCGACAGAAGGTCAAGTTATCCTGTGCAAGATTGTCAAATACAATGGAGAGCTTGAGAAGCAGGAAGGTTTTCTGGATATGCTGAGCCACCAAACTGCAGAAGATCTACTATGCCAAGCAGCTGCTCACTCCTCACACCACAGGTGCCATGCTTGGAGCACACAGTATTATTTGCAGAAATACATGTAGCAATGCATTTTAGAAAGGTGGCTGTCAAAAGGCCACCTAAAAGAGGGGACAGAGATACCCAGAACGGTCCCTCATAGCCAGGGTGTAGGGTATAGTTCATCATGAAACAAAAACTTTGGCCACAACTCTTTCCTGAAGGTGTTAGGAACAGTATTAGGCTGTCCTCTCGGTATCCTGAAATAGTCCAAATGCAGATCAAGCCTACAAAGGTGATAAATGCACCTCTGGTCATACCAGAGTGGCTACAGCAGTGGTGATGGGAGCACTTACCTGATGGGACAGTTTTAACTGGTACATTTTCCTTGTCCCAGAGTCACTGGCCCTGGAGTGGAGCGCTGATCTGGCCCCTCAGGATGGGGGTCCCCTGCAGCACATCCCAAATGCTGGCTGCTTACAGCCTTATCCTCCTTGAGATGCTGGCACTGCTGAGCATATACACATGCTAGGTGTTGCAAGCGCTGGAGAAATGTGGTGGCGTTTCTGGTGGAATTTCCTTGGTAAAATGAGCCTTGCTGGGATTTCAGAGCTGACCACGACCTAGAATAAATGACACAGGTGCAGAGAACCAAATGCAAGGCAAGGGGCTGAAGGAAGAGAGGTATTTGTTTGTGCTGGGTAGAGAAAGCTGCCTACCTCGAGACGCAGGACAGTTAAAAACCACCCTTGGACAAGAGCTTGGAGGCACCTTGATAATTCCAGAGCCCAGGAGCCAAGTCTATAGTACACAACTAGCTTGAGCAGAACAGCTCTAACCACACTTTCATCAGAAACTTGTCACTGAGCCCTTAAGAAGAAATCTAAGTGGAGAAAAAGCATTCATGGATAATGGCAGAAGTTAAATGAGGGCCTGTGCTTACACCAGTAGAGCAGTAAAGGTGAGTCCAAAAACCTGGCAAAGTTTATGGAACAGGATGTATCTTTTCAAGTGCTTACAAAATTCTCTGAAAACCTCCCTAAGCCTCAAAACTGCAGACAAAAGTTTAATACCTCCCTCAAAATATTGTATAAGATTGCATTCTTTATGGAAGATTAACTCAGCCCCTTGCTTGTTTGGGTGAGTAGTGCTGAGGTCAGCCCAAATGTTGTAATTTATTACACCCCTATTCTTCTGCACTGCCTACCCATTTCTTCCTTGGGTCAAGCACCACCCTTCTGCTGGAGGTGGCTGATGCAGACACTTGGCTGTGCTTGGGTCAAGCAAGTGGCAAACATGGCCAGCACAGAATCTGACTGAAGTCCCTAACACAAGCAGGATCTTTGGAATACATCCAACCCACTGTACTGTAAAAAAATTAAACAGGAACATTTCTTGAGGGTCCAGCCCAGACTCACTACCCCCAAACACAAACACTTTGGCTTCCATGACGGAAGGAGAACTTCTATAGCCTTTGGAGGTGCCGATTCGATTCTCACTCAGCAAAAGCGTCCATTTAATTTACAAGCAAAACCGGATTTGAAAGCTGCTCCCAATTAGTGCACAGCACACCACTGCCCACCTGACACTGTAATCACAGGGTGTTCACCCCAGGATGCAGCAGGCAAAAACATCCCCTAACCATGCTGGAGGACACAGTGTTTAGACGGAGCAGGACATTGGACCAAAGGTAAGAGACTTGCCATGACGCTGCTAAGGGTGTCTGTCCTATGATGGGGCAGACTGGACAGTCAGCATTTCAGGCCACTTGCTCCACCAAGAGCTTGACTGTTCTGCACCACCATCTACTCAAATGAGCAATGAAACCGAGTTACGAGTGACCAAAGTGTAAACTCCCACTCCAAACAAAAGTGTAACTCCCCAGCCTGAGCTGGACATGACCAGTTCAAAATATTTCATGAGGTACACAATGCAGTGCTTCAGTCACTTTCACTCCAACTTCTTTATACTCAACTTGCAAGAGGGGACAAGTTTCCTGTCAGATACTGCAGAAACAAGCCAGTAAGTACAAAGTGATCCCTTGGTATGAGCAGGGAATGACTGCAATCATTGTGGACACTTAAAAAAAAAGAAAGAAAAGAAAAAAAAAAAAAAAGGGGGAAATGCTATTAAAAGATGAGCAGTCCCTGGGAAAGGCTTCCAGGTCTGAAGAGCCTTCAGCAGCCTGGCAGCCCTGCCCACAACACTACAGCTTGATACAAAAGTCTTTGCTTCTGCTGCCCTGAGGACAGTTTCATTTACTTTCCTTTAAACCTGGAAAATAGGTCGCTTTTCTTCTCGTACCTCTATCAAACCTCAGGTAGCAGAGACAACGTGAATTTACTTGTACTTTAGGAAAGCAAGCACACACAAAGGGAGTTTCACCTTTTGCAAAGGGTAGAGATGACAGACTACTTCCCCACCATACAAGGCTTCACTCATTCCAGTGAGAAGCATCGATCCAAGTATCTTGGATCACTTCATCCCTGCTGCAAGAGGTTTGGCATGCCAGCTACTTTGCAGATAGCATACCTAAATACTCTGAGGCTCCATTCAGAGTTTACACCTCCTCCCTGAAAGAGGCAGCCACTCAGTCAGCTCTCCCCAGTCCCAGGGAATAGCCCAGCACAGTCAACAGCTCCCACTCCCTCTGTGAGGGATGCAGCATCTGCCAGCCCATCCCCTGCACCAGTGAAGGCAGGAATGTGACAGCCACCTTCACTGCATGCACATGGGGTTTGGGCCAGGAACAGCTGTGGGAAGGAACAAGGGAACTCTGAATACTGGAATCCATCTTTCAACTGTTCCCAAGTAGACTACTTGTAGGTTGAGATCTATTAATAATGTAATTTTTAGTCAGACTTTTCACTCAAGTGCTGCCGTCTTTTATCCACTTCTAGCAGACACTCTACACATATTTTGCAAGAGTCTTCACACAAGGATAAGGGAAAAACAACAACAAACACTCCCTCCTGGGTTTAGAGGGAAAGGACTTCTCTTTGCCAGAACCATGCTGGTAAATTTGAATGCAAAGTTAAACAAATCCTTACAAATGGTGTCAAGATTTGAGTGGGAAAGAAACCAACTGGTTACATTCTTCTTGGACCAAATTTGCAATCTGTCCAATAATGTTCTGGTGAGAAGTAACACTAAAAAACAAGCATTGTTAAAATCTGGTTTGTTTGCAAGGTAAGATCCTATCAGCAGTACATGAATAAAGATTAATGTCTTGAATTGCAGTTGTATCTGAAGATTTTAAACAACCATAAAAATGTAGACTTCATTGGGATAACTGGAAGATGTAATGAATTATCAGAATTTGAGAAATGTGTTTTTCTTCTTTGGATTATACTCACAAACTGAACAAAAGTAAGTCTGTACTACCTTATTTGAAGTCAGTTTACACTCCAGTTTGAATAGCACCTGCCCTTGGGTATGTTCCAGAAGAACATCTACCTTTCCACAAAGGGAGGCTAACACCCATTGTAAAACTTCCAGAGGCACATTAGATGTCTGTTCTCCCCCCAGCAATTTCACCCTTAGAAGTAGAAGGAACGCTGCCAGTTACAGCCTGTGCTGAGGAAACATGAGTTATAATTTTACCCTGGGAAAATTGCTGAACTGGGAGCTTCTGGTGTGGCATAGGTCTTGCCTTCGCAATCCAATGGTTCTTTTGATTCAGAGAGGCTTTGAAAGGGTGGTGATGAAAAACATAGCCTCTCCCTTTGAATCAGCCAGCCGCCTGCTTTCCTTTGCACTTTTAAATTTGGTTTATTAATTTGCCTAGGAGCAGAAAGAAATAACACTGACCCATCTAGAGAAGATATCTACTTCAGACCAAACATGAATACAAAAAACCACCCCCATCTGTGGACTGTCTGAAGGATTTTGTATCTCGAATCACCTTTACCACACTTAAGAAAAATACAAGAAAGTCTTTATTAGGTCTCCTGGCCATATGAAGAGGAAAAAGGTAAGGGACAAAATAGACAAAAACCATGTCTTTGAAATGCTGTAGAGACACAAGAGCTCTAAGCACTCTCCAGATGTTTCTTGAAGCAACCAGTAATAAAATATTCTCAGCTGGAATTGCAATTTTGAAGACATTGAATCCACTTGGTAATTATGACAGTAGCCAGTAAAACACAGCTTCAGCTATAACCTGACTGCAGGAAAAAGGCATGAAAGTGCTTTGAAGACACACATTTGTAATTATCTAATTTATGATAAAGATGTAAACAGAACCACAATTTTGAAAGTCACAGCTCAGTCTCGTAGAGAATTAAAAATAGGGTGTGAAATAGTAATATTAAATTATACATTCCTCACTCCAGTATCAATGAAACACCGTGGGCAAAACCCCCTGTCCTTTGGGACCCCTGTGTCACTCAGTTTTCTTTCTTTCTTTCGCATCTGTTCCCCTTCCAACAAGTCTCCGAAACTGAACTAAGCAAAGCAACGTCCCAGTCTCACCAAAATGATAATCTATCAAAACCCCACTAGAGGGACAGAGACTGCCAAGAGGGAGAACAGTGCAAGCAAAGGGTTGAGTTGAACTTACTGAGATGACAGGCTTTGTGGAAGTTCTTGTCAAGATGGACTGCAATGGGGAACTTTTACCCGCCTCTACCACGATCCCATGCATTTCCAGGGCTAGCTGGGACTTTTTCTTCTGTCTTGTAACTCCCATTAAAATTATCAGCCTACGGATTTCATAACAAGCAGGAGAATGAAAAACCCCAAACATTATCGCGAGAGAAATCGTATTATGGTTAACTATTTCAAAATGCCTGTGGGTTACTTAATACCCTGGGACAGGCAGCATAACACCACAAAGGTGTCACTGTATGGGGACAGGAAGCAGCCCCCTGCTAAAAATACCCTCGAGGCAGCACACGGCAGTGGGAGCCTCTCCTGAGAGCTCTGGGAATAGGCTATGCATGTGGCACATGAAACCTGCACTCAAACCCACTGGTGACCCAGCTATTCCCTACCCCTGCCCCACTCCAATCCTCTAAAGGATTTTAAATCCTTTAGAGAAGCAGGAATGTTTTTGGGTGGCTGGTAGGAAGAGGCTGAAGTCCCAAACTAAGCTAAATACAGCTGTGACTAAATTCAAAAGGCTCCTTCAGTGCAGTAGTGCATTTTTTACTTCACTTTGCTTATTCTCTGGTGTTTGGAGTTTTCTTAAATGCTGGAAGTGTACTCAGGGATGAACAGAGAAAGTCACATGCCCACCATTCCCTATGCAGGTCAAGCAGCACTTCTGTTTTGTTAGTGTGAAGAGCAGGATTCAAGGAAAGGAGAACACAGGAGTCTGCTCTGGCAGGCAAAAAGAGTGCTTGGCAAGACAACGACCATATGGCATATGAACAAAGCATATTTTAGATTTGGTTCATTTGATTCCATTATATGTAAAAGATACTCTAAGATCCATGGCTAAGAAATACAATTTTGGTTATTGTTTTCAAGCCTGTAGGGATTTCTCCAAGTAGTTCTTGTAGCTCATATGATAAAAACATCCATTTGGCAGCTAATCTTAGCGTTTTTTACCCACAGGGGTGATTAACCCTGAATCTATATAACCCTCTGCTATATACTAACAGCAGCCATCATTGCCTCTGCCAACCTTAGGAAGCAGCAATCCATTATTTAGTTGTGGACAAACAGTCTCTGCTAAATAACTAAGAAAACACTTAATTTTATATTAAAAGACTTTTACTTGATCCAACACCAAATCAGACCGTGCATATAACCTTAGAAGTGTGGATGAAATCTACATTATATACAATATGCACCTCTTTGGATGGCACAGCTTGCTAAGTCTGTGGTTAATACTTCTCTGGTCATTATTAAAACACAAAACATCAATGGTTGGGTGGCAACAAAAGGACCCAAAATGTTTAAAGAAGCAGAAAATCTATGCCTGTCAATCAAAATTAAATGCCTATCTCACTCTCTCTAGCTACTAGCTTTTATTGCCTCTAATGTACAACACATTTCAGCAAAACTGAAAACAAAAACACATTGGCATAAACCAATAGTCAACATATCTATGTCATTGCACAGAAAAAAATCACATCCTTAGATGATTCCAAGGCACAGCTCAAACTTAAACCAACAAACAGCAGCTTCATCAAGAAAATAAAAGAAAAACATAATAAAGGTACATTATTTTCAAAACACACAGAAGATAAGTGAGACAACCCTGGACACGGGCTGTCCCTTGCCACAGCTGGACCAGCCAGCAAGGGGTAATAGGCATTTGGCTATGAAATAAAAGTCTCTTCTGTCAGGCTGCTCTGGAAAGGGGCTCTCGGAGAAGCTGGCATGGCCAGAAGGCTCAGCTCAGCTCACTTAAACTGCTATTGAGGAAGAAAGCTTTAGATGAACTTACCTTCATTCAGAATAATGCTGCAAGAAGCCTTTGGTTGGGTTTGTAGGGAAACAGGGGAAGACTTCATTTAACCAAAGGTACAGGAAAGAAACTCACTGAATATCCTGAGTGGTAATAACCAATAAGACCATGCTGCTCAGGGGCCTCTCTAGGCCCAAACAGAGTTTTGAACTCATCTTTGGCAATACAGAAAAAAACAACTTTAAAGAAGGATAAAGACTACAAGACTGGGGACAAAAAAGATTTTTTAAAGAAATCATTAAAAGAACAGGTTTGAGTATCAAAAGTATGAGAAGGTGTCAGGTGCAGCAACCACCAACTACAATGAAATAATTTTTTAAATCCGTATGCAAGAAACCCACCACATTCCAATAGGGACCTGAAAAATGGAAGAAACATTTACAAGAGGAAAAGCTGACAGGTAAAGGGACAATTGTATACTGCAACACATCCAGAGTATTTAAAAAAACAGTCTCAGATAAAGTATGGGAGATGACTGCAAAGGATTTTATCTGTAACAAGGTAAATTTGGGGGAAACATCGGGAAAGCCTTACAGCTTGTGTCTCACTTCATGCTTGCCTCCCACTCAGGAGCAGTGGAGGAAACTTTCAGCTCTCTCCCTGGTGTGGAAAAGGAGGAAAGCAGAGGCTGAAGCACTAGCATTCCTGAAAAGGGCAAGGACAGGGTGCAACAGAGACATGAGTGCATGTCAGGAGTGGGAAACCAAAGTATTCCCTTTGGAAACAACAAACCCCTGCAGGAAAAAGGAAACAGCAGAGAGAAGGAGGAGACACTAATTTGCTAAGAGTGGGGGGAAAAAACCAAAACCAAAAGCAAACTCCCCCAAAATGCCAAACACTTCAGTTGATAGATCTCTCCTCCAGAAAAAATATTTGAGATGCCTGGCCTCAAGAACAGAAGATTTGTAATGTCAGAAATAAAGGAGCATTTGAAGCAAACAGGAGGGGTTTTAGGAGTCTTGCGGTGCTCACCCAAATAGAGCACAAGAGAAAACTTCAGTAACAATCCTAAAGTTGTAGATTGTCTCAGCAAATTCCATCCCATTACAAACACAGTCAAACACTTGATTTCAGATGAACACCACCTTAGAGTTTAAGAATCAGAAGTGAATAGCTTGGGAAGAGGTTTATCTGTGGGGAAAGGGGGTAGAGTGAAAGGATGAATGGCTAGATTTTGTTTTTCAGCAGAAAAAACAGACCTCATGATTTCCACCCACACTGCCTTGCACAACGAACAGAACTTCAATCCAGAAATCAACAACAAGTGAGAGTATCTGTGTGCCTTATTCCACATATTTGAAAAGCAGCATGGAATGAGGTGTGGCAAATGGAATTCCTACCTCCAGCCCTGGCCAGGAAAGATAGCTGGATGCCAACCACACCACGAATGTCTTGTCATCTAAATTCAAGTGAGTCCTGAGGTGCCCAACACTTTCTCACACTAAGGTGTGCCACAGACACAGAAAAAAATTGCATTAGACTCACAGGGTTTGATAGCCACAGGAGTCTTGCCTGCCACACGCTTGCTTCAACAAAACCTCTTAACCCATCTCTCAGTGATCAGCCTTACAAAGTGCTCAGCATCAAGTAGCTTCACTAAGAACAACACACTCCTGCCAACAGCAGCTTCACTTGACCAGAAGCGAGTCTGGAAGTTTCTAGGATGCTGACACTGTGGAATCCAGTAGCAAGGATGGAGGTTCACCTCGGGAGGGCACAGTGAAGCAAGCCAGGAGGTTCATCTAGGACTTAGAAACCCAGGAGAAACGTGAATGCATGGCTGAGCTTACACAGTAGCAGTTACATTAAAAATGGTTTTAAACACAAAAAAGGAATGGAAGACAAGCAGACAAACTCTTATACTCATATGCAAATTACAATCAATGATGATGACTGATTTTTATAAAGGGTCTAACAATACAATTCCAAATAATCTTTACCACTTGCAGCCTGACATCATTTAGTGTATATTTAATTTTTTAAAAAACCCTGAGTATTGTTTTTTTCTTCTCCCCCTTCTTCTGGCTCTTTTTCCATGCTGATGCTTGTTTGCATTACATCTATTTTGAGCTAAATTAAATAGGAGAAGCAGAGTTTTGATTCAGTAGTAGCAATAAATGGGGTTAGCCTGGCATTGATCTGTGTAAAGGGGCCAAAGCTGGGACTGCCAGAAGCAAAACATGGTCAGTGAACTCTACAGCACAAAGAGTGACCCTGCAGCTGAATTCCTAGCCCTGATTACAACAGAAAGAGACTTGCTTTCCTGAACAAAGAGTATTTCAGGCAGCAGATTAGCAAGAGAAAGTCTACTTGCAATGGCAGTCAGAGGAAACTGATCGAAATTAAGAACCACAGCAGACTTTGGAGGGTTTTAAAAAGCCTCTGAACAGTGCAAAACAATTGCCTGCCTTACTCTGCCTTTCTTGTAGTACCATCCAAATGCTGAAGAAACAATGATTTTATTTTGCATCTCAGTAAAATAGCTTTAAGTTAGTAAAGTGTGCAGCAGGGAAGATGAGCCAAAACCATGTTAAGGATAGCATGCCAACAAAGTTCCCTTGAAGACTAAGAACATTTATCTTGCAGTCCTACAGAAAGGGCAATCACATTTACTCTAAGAGGAAAGGCCCTTTTTATAATTCATGCTTTAAATTCAGCCAGCAAATTCGTACAGAAGGAGAATTTCACAATCCTTAGGAAACACGGATCAAATTTGCTCGCTCTCTGGGTGTTCGTGCTGTTGTGCAATGCGGAACAGGGAGAGCACAGCAGTAAATCTGGCCTCATGACTACCAACTTTAATCACAGTGTATCTACGATGGAGAACAAAGTGCCTCTTATTCCCACTGCACTAAGATCCCACCAGACCTCAGGCCAAGCAGGGTCGATTCAGGCCAGCTTTTGGCTAGAGGCTGCCAGAGCACTGGAATCAGCCATTCTCAGGTTGAAGCAAGCTCACGTCTCACTTCCAGCGAGCCCAATTCACACAGGAGAAGCACATAAGGTGTTGGGTACTCAGCCATTCCTAGCAGCACCTTCAGCCACTGCTCCCAAAGCTTCAGCAGGTCCACTGGCTATTTACAGGTCCTGCACACAGTGAGAAGATGGCAAGAGGCATAGCCCTGCCAAGTGATCCAAGGCTGCTGAGCAGCAATGCTTTTTATCCTCGTTTTTTAACCCAGGACATTTGGGTGACATGGTGCTGCATGCCCAGAGCTGACCCTTGCTGCAAATCCTGAGTCAGGGCTGATTGCCAGCAGTGCAGACCCACTCCGCATACTGGTTACAGCCCCCAGAGCAGTGAGAAAAACAGGAGCACTCATTATCACTGCTTTGACTTTTAACCTGTTTTCTATATTTTACATGAGCATTTCCTTAAAAACAAGCATCACAAAACATTGAGCCATGTCAGATCTTTATGTATAAGCTATTAAAAGTCTTCAGCCCATTGTCCCTGCAAAAGTCCCATATGTGATTTTTGCTTGCTTCTTTACCAAGCAGAAAGAGGCAAGGTGGAGATCCACAGAGGAAAGGGAGGAAGATTTAAAGAGTCTGTTGGTGCACTGATAGCCTGCAAAAAATTAAGTCAGAAATCTGCAAGACAGCACCTTGGTTTTTTTAATGCTGCTAGTTTGGCTCACCACTTTTATTAGGGGTTGATTACATCCCTCTCTTGAGTTTTGCGGTGGCTGCAATGTCAGAGTATGGGATGTGGTTGTCATGACTGGGAACTTGCTGACTGATTTACGAGAACTTACAAACCCACATAACCAGAAGATTTTTATTATTCACTCATGTTCTGAATGTTCCTTTCACCTTTCATTGAATAAATCTTGAGAAAGTGAAGATTTATTTCTCGTTCGAAATTCAGCCTCCCTTTTGCAGAAGGGCGCCTAAGCATAATACACCTTTGCTATGGAAAAATCACCCCACAATATCCCTCTGAACAGCTCGAGGTCAATATACCCACATTGGTAACAGCATCTTAAAATTAGGTTGTCATTTTAACTGTTTAGCAGGCATTGAGCCATCTCAAATAGATCAGTTCAATATTAAAAGTGGCTATTATTGTAAATTATACTCTTCATAAGAGCAGCTACCTAAGCTTTAAATTTGTTATGATATGTCCCTGACCATTCCCTTTAAATGAGGATAGCTGAGGGCTCTGACATCATCATGCAGCAAATAGCTGTGCAATTTCGGACAACTCTTTTTTAACCACTCCTCTCCCCAGGGCTCCCACCCCCATAGCAGAGCTGGCAAAACAGACTACATGCCCCTGCCTCCTCTGCTCCAGTTCACAGACTAAACGAGGCAAGTCAATTTACTGGTGACAGCGACAGCACCCAAAAAATACTAATCCCTTGACCAAGATTTGTAGTAGCTGCCGAAGTGCAGGCACACGGTTCCTTTTGCTGACTCCACAAGGGAGCAAAAGCCTTCCACAAAGGAGGAGGGCAGCCGAGGGCAGTAATATCAAGCTAAGATTCGCCAGGGCTTGTCTGTCAGAGGATAAAGTTTTGCATTTTAACCACTTTTGGCACATTCCACATTCGGTATTTTCAGGAGCTTTCTAGGATGTTTATGAAACAACTGCAGGGTACACAAGTAAATTGATGGCGGCACAAAGAATGCCTTCCCACATTCTTCTCCCATGCTCTTACCGTTGAAGTAAATGAAGATGTAGTTTATGTTTCAGTAATTACAGTTTGTTAAAAGGAGAACAGGTTGTTAAGTTATGGTGAGCCCATAAACCTGTCCTCTGCTTTTGAATACCACAGCAATGTAGATTTCACTGAACAAAAAGACCAGTCAAAACATTAGTCAGAGAGAATCTACACTCTGATGCCATCCAGCATAAAACGACCTACTTCTGAAATCAAACCAATCAATTGGAAATTGTTCTTATGAGAACTGTTTTAATGTAGGTGGACACTGTCAAGTTTCAGTAATTTAATATTTACTGAAAGGATACTACTACACATTTGCTCTATGACATTTCTGTACCATATGTCATCAGCTGTTTGCTTTTAATCCTGCGTTTCCCCCATTAAATACTTACAGCATTTATACAACCTCATAAAACTCCAGTACAAAAGAAAAAGCCACCAGAACTTTTCCCCATACATTACTTACCAGCTTAACTATGTAACGCAATGTGAAAGGTCTATGCACACCAGCTGGATCTCATTACAGCTAAGTTTCTGTCTTTTTAAAGTGTACTTTATCTGGAAAATTGAAGTCCCTTAGAGTTTCACTTAAAAATACTGAGCTGACATACACACAACCTTCTACTGCAGGATGCTAACTCAGTAAATAGGTTTACAAATCAAACTTGTGGACACTAATTTCTGGAGTTTAAAATGCATCAGGTTCAATTCAAATAATCTGAAGCCAACTGAACACCTCAGCCTAATCCAGTCTTCCCCTCCCAAGCATCACAATAACTAGAAATGCTACTCCTTGTGCAGTAAGAAAACCAGCAAGTAAGAAAGGAAGAGTTTCAAGATAGCTTTGGTATCACCTCCCTACTGATTGGTGCTAAGGCTCAGAGGTACACCAGCTTTATATAGCAAGGTATATCTAAAAAGCAGGAATCTGAGCTGTGATGAATTCAGCAGGAATTCAGAAGACCATCAAAGAGTTTACTAAATACCCAGATGAACCAAAGAAAGCTTGTCAAACACTTTGGTATTACCAGTTGAGAGATTCCTGTTCAATCGTGAGGCAAGAATTGCGGTTTAATAAAAGCATAGAACAAAACCAAGCATAAAAAAAAATCATGTGCAGTGATTTTATTTTTGTTGTATATTTGACTGTAATTACTGTCTTAAGTACTTTAATTGCCTGGCATCTCCTCAAGTGCCTTGCCTGTGGGGAGGGGAGGCAGGGCAGTTTATAGTTTGTTATTAATGAATGAAGTACAAACAAGTTTACCTTGTCTGTAATCAACGTTCCCATCGAAACAGTTTGAGAGGAAAATGTAAAGGGGTCCATACATCCCACAGACCCATTGTGATTCTGTTAATATCTGCTTTTTAATGATTAATGTGCTTCCAACGTGTCACACCTCAGAAGGAGAAGTGGCAAACACCTTTGTAACACCCACATGATGAAAAGCATCACCTCTCTGTCCGTTTCTGTTCTCTTCTACAGACATCCACTCTCAGCCACTGATGTAGGGATAGGTTATGGAGACAGGCCCCATATGACTTTCCTTGCATGCATTCTAGGTGAGAAAATGGGGTATGCAAGCAAATCTGTAGGGTCATTTACAATAGCGCTGGAATGACACATATCCAGCCCTTCTTCATTGGAAATAATTTTTGCCTGGAGTGGAAACAGAGTGGAGGGAAACAAGAAAAAATTATGAGAAGCAGCTCACACAGGATAAAATAAAATATAATTGACTGCTTCATTAAGAAATTACTAGAGACAAGAAGCTATAAGTAAAAGTTGGTGAATTATATGAAAAAGATGGTGAAGCCAGGAGGATGCAGAAGCAAACTGCTATTTTTCACGATTAGTGAAAGACACAGGGTGTAGAAATTTGGCCATTAGTCTTTTTTTTCCACTTAAATTGGTACAGGAGTCTGCTGCTTTGAGGTAACATCACATCAACAGCCTAGCAGACCATCCAGGCAGCAAGTGTGCCACTGGCAGAGTGAGCTTTCTCTTGTGGTTGCCACCCTGTCCTGCTGGTCACGAGCTCACCTCTGGGGCAAGAGCAGCTCTTCACCACCCAGGCTGCCAACAGCACGAACAGCCAGCATGAGTTCAGTAGTCTCCACTGCAAGGATACTTGCCCACTAAGACTCAGACTGAGACTGCTAATTTTCTCACAAGTCACCAAAAAATGTGCTTTAGGAACAGCTAACATGCTTTCCATTTTTACAGATGGGGACCTTTTCCCCCACTCCCTTCTTTTTGACTCTTTCACTAGTGCAGCCATACTAACAGTTCTGCCATGTATCCTGTATCCTGTTTACAGCCTTTCATTAGCAGGTACAGTATCTCCAATATTGTCATCTCCTTTGTCTTGAAACACAACTTACTTTTGTGGCACTGTCCCACTGGCATGTAGGCAGCACACTTTGCTGCTCCAGGGAGGCTTGATGTTGTGGTGGCCACTTTTCTCCACAGTTAAACATTATTTTCTGGTCACAACAAAGGCCAGCATATTTGACAGTTTCTCCAAAGCACACTCCTTATACAACCATACTCAAAGCATCCTCCTATCTTGTTAAAAAAGCAGATATTGCTAATCAGATGAACACTTCCCCTTGAGTAAGTTTCTTATAAAATGCACGACCATGTATTTTGATATAGCTGCATATATAAAGCATGAACGCAAATCCTGTAAATATTGATTTGAGCCTCCTACTCTTGCAGATGCATAGGCAGAAACTTGATAGATCATAAAAGTTTAAAACATAATTTATGAAAAAAGTGGAGTACAGTATGATAGCAGCTTAACTTCTCAACAATGGGTTGCTGAAAGCTAGCACCCAGCCATCCATCTACCAACAAGAAATTCCTGACTTCTCAGAGCTGTGACACCATGTGTTTCCTTATGAAAAAAAAAAAAAAGAAAAAAAAAAAAAAAAAAAAAAAAAAAAAAAAAAAAAAAAAAAAAAAAAAAAAAAAAAAAAAAAAAAAAGAAAAAAAAAAGAAAAAAAAGAAAAAAAGAAAAAAAAAAGAAAAAAAAAGAAAAAAAAGTGTTTTGATCAAGCACACCACCGATGCATTTAAGGTTGTCATGTAACATGAACTAACTACACGAGAGAAATTCAAACATTAACATACACAGAATAGACTAGCATGCACACGTCATTTTGGATGCAGACAGCCATTCATACAAATAATTCAACAATCACGGTATTCCACTAGGAAAATATGAGTCAGATAAACATGGGAAGAACAAGACAATCCAACTGTCTCCCCTCAGCCCTGTATACTTCCCGTGTGTGCTCCCACCATACAGTGGAGCTGCTCTCTCTCTTTGGCCTCCAGGTGGGATGAAGCTGTCTTTGAAAGCAGGAACCCACCAGGGTTCTTTCCAGGAATTTTATGATGTAGCTTAAGGATTAAGAGAGTACATGACTAGCTTCTACAGCACCCTGATCAAAACCATGTTTTCCCAACTTCCTCAGTGAGCTTTAATAAGATGTGAATGAGAAATTGATCCGGACACTTTAGTTTACAAGGAGTATTTCAAGTAGCTTGAGGAAACTACTTTATTGTCCATTAGGCATAAAACCAAACACAATGCTTACAGGTCATTTTACCACCATGCTGACAGCAGATTTCTTTCAGAATATATACCCAAGAACCAATGCTTACTCCAACACAAAACTCTACAGGAAACCACTGTTTTAAATTTCATATTTTTGAAGGTTAAGGAAAAAAACCTTTATATATTTTAGTTTCCCTAAGAGGAAATAATATGATGCACTTAATTCAAGTCCCACTCACTTATTTTTTAACTCACTCTAAATTCAAAGAAAACCCAGACTTTCCTCCCTGCCCCTCAAGTGTTCTTTTATATTTTCCTCTAGTTTTTCTACTTTAAAGAAAAATGCACAGCCCTTCTTTGCCATCCCTCTGGGTTTATCTTTTACTTGATCAGATTTTGTTTCAGTGCACCTACTACGTTTGTTATTTAGCATTAGGAAAGAAAGATTTTCCCCCTAATTTCTTCCTCCAATGTTAGCCCTTCCCCAAACAGAGACATTATATTTTGCTTCTTGAATCCACTAAACTAATCCAGCAGAAGCACACTGGTACACAGAAGTTAATCCAGTTCCTGAGCTGATATGCTGCAACAAGATAGTTGATAAGGTATTCTCACCCTGCTTTTCCTCTCCTTATTTTCCATTTCAACTTATTACTTCCATCTCTTTCTTCTCACAGAGTATTCATCCTCTGCCTTCAAAATCCTGCTAGCTCGGTTATTTAACCCTTTCTAGATAGGTTGGAAAGCTCACATCTGCTCCTTTCCCCTCCTAAAAATCCCTTCAGATAAAGTAACTAACAGCTATTTCAGACCACTATCATTAGTGTTAAAGACAATTAAAGCTTTTCAAGGAGGGGCTTCTTTGGAGCTTTTTGATTTTATAAAGATTGGGGTGGGGAGGAAGACATTTTCATTTTTTCTTATAGCACTAGTTCCCTTTTTGGGAGGACAGCCGGAGAAGACCCACAGAACCCTGAGCCCCAGGCAGGGCACTGCCAGCCCCCTGTGCCAGGCAAGGGGCAGCAGCTCTGAGGGTTAGGGGAGCTGGGCACCTCTGGCAGCCCTGCTGCTGGTAATCTACACAGAACAATGCCAGAACACCACGACACCAGAGCAGTTCACTGCAACTAACACTGGTAAGATCATAACCCTGTAGCAAAAGAATTGTCCAGTCAAATCAGTCCAGCACTTTACAGAAATAAAAATGCCTTAGTAAGTTAGAATAGTCAGCTGAGTTACCAAGCAGGAGGAGGAAGAGTGTGTTTTGCTGTTTTAGCAAAAATTTGGACACAGGCTTGTGCAACCTACATTAAAAAAAAAAAAAAAACTCATCTATTTTTTTCCTGGACAGATACAGATTTGACCTGATGCCTTTGTATCTCTCATCAATCAAAACAATATACACACACTTCTGAATGTTTTACATGACAATCACAGCTACTAGCATATCATCCTGTACTGCAAATCTAGCCTACTATTACATTCATGATTCCCAATTATATCCACTGGCAGTTTGGAAGCGAATATACTGTACTGAGGAAAACAGAGTGGTTAAAATTCTACTTTAGCAAAAGAAGGAGAGATCTTTTCTTCATGAATTACCACAGTAAACTCTGAAGTGTTGAACTATCCTCCTCTGTACCATGGGGATAATTTTGCCAGTTACACAGTAGTGTAGAGCTACTCCCATACATCAATACAACACATTAGCAACTCAACTAATACTGTATTTAGTATTGAGCTGCTGTACATTCTACATGCCATGCCCATTTTGACACATTCGTACTTCCTAGTTAGAATAAACCTCATTTTCCTTAGCTTTTTTTTTTTTAATTCCTTACTTTTGATACTTTCCAATGCCAAAACCTGAACAGAATAGCTTGTGTCTAGAGTACTTTCAGTGGAAACAACAACAAAAAATGTATTCAAGTACATCTCAAAAGTAACACACTGAAAGTCTCTCAAAAAAGGTAACTTACAAAGACTTCTAAGAGATAAAACCAGTAATAAGGTTGCTTTGGAAGTGTGTCAAATACCCCAAAAGGAAGGCAAAACTACAAAGTTCTGAAAGGACATTAAAGTTGTTTCTGCTTTTCAAAAATCAAACTGTAACTGTGTTACACATACTTCTTTGGATTAGCAACAGCTTCAGAAAGCCAATTTCACAGCAGTTTGAGGCTGACACTGAAGCCATGTTTCTGCCTATTTTATTTTCAAACAGTACTTGGAGGGAAAAAAAGCAGATTCAAAGGCTGAGGAATTTTGCATTGCCATCCCTGCTAAGGAATATAGCTTTTTAAAGTGTTTGAGCTGGAAAAAACATCATATTCTTAACAGAGTCAGTCAGTTCTAGAGAACTTCAGTTTTCCTCATATGATTTCATGGACCACATAGCTTTGCTTTATCTGTTCTTCCTCAAAGAACAATAACTTTTCCACTCCCAGGTCTGTCAGTCACTGATCAGTGTGTGTTTTCAGAGAAAGTGGGGTTTTTTTCTGAGAAACTGTATTTTCAAAGAGATAATCAGTGAGATACATACTTCAGCATTACTAAATTAAGAGACAGGAGGAAATAAACTGAATAGCTCAACAGTTCTTTCTGAACTGCTGATTGGCCAAACCGCACAAGTTTAGAGCATCTTATTTCCCCCATCCCTTAAAAAGCATTTTAAAAACCTGAGCAAAATGTGAACCTGGTCTTGCAACAGTCTAGGGAGAGCTTCCAGAAACTACTGTGTCATGACAAGAAAGACACGACATTTTCTAAACCCAAGATGGAAACTGGTACTGATCAACTTGATAAAAGCCTACCAAAAAGCCACAAACAGCCAGTATCACTGTCATATCTAAGATAAGGAAGAATAGCACACAAGCTTTTTTTTTGTTTGTTTTTTGTTTTTTGTGACTGGCCAGTGCTGCTAGTTATAAAATCATTAGAAACACAGGGAAACCCTCAAAAAGGCAATCAGTTGAAGCAGGCTCCCTCTTTATCTGGATTTCAAACACGGTTTGTACTACAGCCATAGGATTCTGTTAGGACATCTGTGCTCCCTTTTACACTTTCCAACTTGTCAACCCAACTCTCAGCTAGGTCCTCCCGATTTGGCATCAAAACTAGATGGGTTAATTACAGCACTTCAGATGAATGGGGCAATTTAAATACAAGGGAAGGAATTTATCAGGCATGTCACAGGTGAAACAGCTAGCCCTGGTTAAGAAGGAAGGAAGGAAGCTATTTAAATCCACTTCACCTTCCTTGCTTCTCTTCCCCACATTTCAGGCAAAAGGCCAAAAAGAGTCTCAAGCCACCCCAAGCAGAAATGAAGTGAGGAGGGCAACACAAGCGGATTTCCCCTACTCTTTCATGCTAAACCCACACACCCACGCTCCCACCCCACACACTGGCCACACACACCACATGCTTCTGCTGCTGCTTCTCCAGGGGAGCTTTCAGCCAGAGGATGCTCAGTAATTAACCACTGGTGCTGCTGAGCCCAAGAGTTTCAATGCTGTCCCTTCGTGTGCACTGCAGACACCTCACCGATGAAACAAGAGCTCTCAGCAGCACGCTGAGGACAAGCTCCCCATCCGGCCACCCTGCAGCAGAGTGAGAGCTCACTGTGACTACACTGGACTCGAGTGACTCAAAGCCAAGGCATCACACACAGTGTGCTGCCCTTACTGCAGACCAACCTCCCTCTGCCACTTTGGAAGCCTACTAGAACCATACAGAGAAAAATCAACAGCAGCAAAAGAAGCAGCTAAAAATATTGCTCTGGTGAGTAAAAGCTGAGGATCCAGCTGAAGGGTGTTGAGAAATCACTCTTGAAGTTTTTCCAGCAACTTTAATTTTGAATAAACAGAAGTGGGCACACGCACACATACAAAAAGGCTTAAAATAAAGGTGTTTTAGGGAAGTTGTTTATGCATTACGTTTCTGACAGGCTAACACTGAAGTAGTAACAGAGTATGCAGATGCCAATTTGCAGAGGAGCCTGAGAGCTGTGGCTCCTTCATTAGAGCTACCAAAAGCAAGAGTCTCAACTACACAGGCTCCTCTTCCTCTCACTCCTGATATCAAAAATCAAACTAAAACAAACAGCATCATCAGATCTGGTCCTGCTCACTTTCCAGAGGACAGTGGGAAGTGAAGCACTGTGGTAGAGATAAGTCAAGCTCAGAAATCACCCCAGCACCTCCACAGGACTTTTCCAAAAAGGAAAAGGAAAGCCAAAACTTCTCTGGAAAAGAAAACTAAAATTCAGCTTCACACCTTGCCTACTGTAACGAGTTTTCTGCTCTCTTCAATTTACACAGACAAGTGCTCCAGCCTGTGTTACCTGAACAGCACCTATCAAACAACCTCCCTCCCACCACGAGCTACCCCCACTACCAAAAAATCTCCAATCAGTCCTCATCTCCTATGCCTACCTTGGAGAAGGATTGGTTTCTTACAGCTGGTGAAGAGATTTGAAGAGCTACCGTTTGAAGAGATTACCTCTTTCCGGAAGTCACATAAATACCTTATATCCAGACTACATGACCTATTTTAAGTACCAAGAACACTGCAAACAACATCAGAACACTCAGGCTAGGATTTGAAGCAAGTCAGAAGTCCCAAGGAGGTGCTAGCTCAGAACTGTGCTATATGGAGCAGATGTGTCCTAAACATACAGTGAAAAAAAAATTAAAAAAAAAAAAATCCATACATCAGTAAAGTGAATGGGGCTTTAAAATGTCATTCAATTTCCATTTCATTAAAATGATCTGTCCTAGCTACAGAAGCATACAGGTGCATACAATAGGTAAGCTTATCAATTAAGTAAGAATTTATTGGAAATGTTTATAATACGTTCTGTGCACTACAATTTTGATTATTTTCGAAACTAAAAGTTGCATTAAGAACACATCAAAGGTACTTGTTCTCATTAGGGATTAAGTCCTTAACAAGTTTGAAGGTTTTCAGATCAACTAAAACTGGCTGAGTGCAAAGCATGCAAATTTCTAAAAGCCCAGAAAAGCCATTTTTCCTTGTTGATAATCCCCAAAAACAACCAGAACAGAATTCAATTGTACATCTTCCAATGTTACTTTTAGATCAAGGTATTATGAGAAGTTCCAATCCCTTCCTTATTCCCCATTTTATTGCCTGGAAGAGTCTGAAAGCATTCCCTGGAAACATGATTATATATTTTTACTGTCTCAACACTAATAAATCTCTTCCACATCAGATAAAATGCAGTTACCAACACTTGTCCCTTGAATCCAAAATATGATAAAAAAAATTATCTTGCACATACATATTTGGCTACATGCCCTTAACAATTTCCTTCTGAAAAGAAGGGTGCATTTGTTGCTTCAGAAACAGAAAAGCAAAATAATAAGAAAGGACACAGGGAAAAAGATGAACAGAAGGGCTTCGAAAGTGACTGAAAATCTACAACATCTCTAATTAGGTTCCAGCTTCGAACACAATAGTGGGGGTACCATGGCCTGTTATCAAGTTTATAGCCAAGGGCACAAGACAATACAACCCCACATTCAATTTAATTACAGCCTATGGCTTTTGCAGTAGTGGTGTGTTTCAAAGGGTTTAAGCACTCATTTATTTCTACACCATACATGAAATAAGGCAGCTCCCTGTCATACAGACTCACCAATTAGACTGCACAGTTTCTGATCTCTTGCTCTCTAGAAACAGAGCAGTGGGCAATGGGAAATCTTTTGCAGGATAATCATAGAATACTTTTTATTAAAAAAAAAAAAAAAAAAGTCAACTCTTTGCTGCCTTTAATCTTTGATGTGCATAGAGTACCAACACAGTCATTTCAGATTCTATAGGATGTAAAAGAGTGTCAAAATACAGCAGCACTTCAGTGATGTTGCTTTTTTCTCCTGATTGTATTACAGAGGTCATATTCATTTGAGCTACAAGTCACCTCTTGCATTCTTTGCCATCGCTGAAGGCTGGACAAAACAAGTTATCCAAGTAGCTCATGTGATGCAACTAAAAATGAATCTAACTTCTAAAAAGGAAAAATATTTTGAAAAGTTAGGTGATAGTATAAATCACCAGCTGAAACAGTTACACAATTTAATATCTCCAACATATCATGCCAATGCAACCAAGAGGACCTACAAAGACAGTGTTGGGACCTTTAGCTCCACAGCTAAACGCACATATGAAAACATCATTCTTGGATCTGCTCTGAAATACTCTCCCAAGTCACCTTAAATCAACTCCCTCCCTAACAGCTGATTTAACACGGACCAACCACAGTCTCAGAAAGAAAAACCAGTTCCCCTCATTCCTTTCAGTGTATGCACTGCCCCAAAGCTGTATATGGGATCACTAAGCCTAATCTCTATTCTGCTTGTCTTGTACTCATCTTGGGAAACACTCACAAGTGCCTACCAAGCCTCACGTTCATTATAAGGAATGTAGCCTGGGATATCCTACTTTCTTAAAAAGAAAAACCCTATTTCTCTTCAACAATCTTTAGAAGCACTCAGTTACAAACAACACTGCCTTCCACCCAAAACAGCAATAGCCAAGATTCCTGCATTTCACTATGGAGGTTGATAAGAAAGCTTTGGAGACCATACTTGACACCACTATTAACCTTATCCCCCCTGCCCTCCAAGGATTTCAGAGCAATTTCGATGACTATCAGGGATAACAGCCCCTTCTACAGTTCTACTTTTCACATCTGTAACTTAGCAGAAGATGAAAAATCTTCTTTATTAAAAAAACCCAAATGTGACAAAGTAACAAACAGTAGTCTCTAAGGTAGACAGTTTCTTAAACCATAGATTAACGTTTCTTTAACCCTTATCTTCTACAATTTTAACATCTTAAGTGCTTCTCTTTAAAAAAATCAACTAGCAAATTGTGGATTTTCTTGCAACCTGGGATAACCCAGTAATCAAAGAGAAGAGCACTAACTACGCAGTAGGGCAGCCAGCACTAACCTCTGAAACCTGATCAACAGTAGTACTGTCAGAAGAACTAACAAGGTATTTAGCAGTCATCAGTCTTAATAGCCACGGTACTTCAAGCCCTTAAGATAGGGATATTGCTCCATCTATTAGCCTGGTAGAAATAAAGCCTAGCATCTTTACACCACTATCCTAAGCATCCTTCCCTGAAGCTACCTGATGAGCTCTCCTGCTCTGCATACCCAAAAGCACCTAGCAAAGATTCTGGTCAGAGTACTAGAGATACTTGTACAAAACACAAGTCTTTTTTTGTGGCCATTTAAGGAATATGCAGGATGTTCCCACACCAAAGATCAAGCAGACAGATTCTTATCCACTTCCTCCAAAATCCAAAACTAGAAAGAGCTAGATTTGTTAGCTATTTTTGATCTGTTCCCGGTTGTGCCTACTGCCTATTCATATTCCTCACGTGCTATTGTTCTGCCTTCTTCTGCAAAACCTCCAGCCAGAACGAGATTTCTGGTTCGGGTCAAAGTAAGCCCTTCAAAGACAACATAAGGCAATGAAAGGACATGTGTCAGATCAAAAGACAGCAAAAAAGGGCAACTCTGAATTTAAAGCAGAAGGAAAAAAAAAAAAGTCATTTCAGGATTCCCCAAAACAGTTACGACAAATGCACATAGTTCAGGTTTTAATGACCAAGCTTCTGGTAGAATCCTAATAGATAATAAATTCTTCACAAACAGCCCAGAGAAACCCAACTGAGTTACAGAACAAATGTAACCAGTGCATTTGCAACTCTCCTCCCCCATGGCAGAGGCCAAACTATTTTCCTACACCTATTTTTGGGTATTACTACTGTAGTAAGTTCAGTATGTACCAGATCTATAAAACCCAAAAGCTACCACCACATTGTAGCATCAAAAGTTTAAGCTTTAGCTATTGTTCATCTTTCAGCAACATGGGAGATGAACAACAGCCAAATTACATCTCTGTCATCAACTTGAACTGAAGTACTGCTGTCAGCGGCAGGAAAATTGCTATACTTCAGAGCAAATAAGGACTGAAAAGAAAGTTGTGCCATGATGGCAGTGCTGTATGCTTAAAACACACTATAAATGCTGCTCTTAAGGCTAAAACCCAAAGCAATAGTTGGATCAAGGTGAACATTTAGTGTACCTTTCCTGATCTCTGGAAGAGGCTCCTACAAACTCAGGGTTGAAAAGACAATTTGGGGCTAAATGAAAAATGGGAGCTACAACACAAAAGCATATAATTAACATTCTTGCTCAGACAGTCAAAGCAAATTGAAGACACCCCATTTAGTACCTTCATTTTCCACACTTTGCTTAATGCCTTTAAACAAAAACAAACAAACAAACAAAAAAACCCAAACAAACACCAACCCAAAATGCACAGTGTAAAGATGCTAAGAAACCCACACATTATGCCACTTCTTTTCCACCAGAATATTGCACAAATCATGAGTTCTATGAGAATCTGTCCACTGGAAGACTAATTACAAAGACAACCAATAAACCACAAACTTATGACCTTCATGTTCTCAAGGAATTCAAGTAATATTTGTCAACAGTGGAATTTAGTGTCATGGTACTTGATGAGATATATTCAGTAAAAAGGCCTAGAAACTCTTTGTTTATAATTAAGCAATAACGATTGAGGGCCAGGGCATTTCCTGGGGATTAATGGCCGGCTGGGAGAGCCAACGGCTTGAGGCAATGCCTTGGGCCATTAACCTCAGCCAGTCATTAATTTCCCCAGGAAATGCCCTGGACCTCGATTGGTGTAAGTATCATAAAAGGTAGCTAGAGAGAAAAAGTTTAGCATTAACATTCTCCCAAGGAAATCCATTCCACAGCAAGTACTTTTTCATTTTGTCACATCCCAGAAGTGCGTAAGTTAAAACTGACACAAGAAAAATGGTGACAAAAAAGGGGAAAAAAACCCCAAACAAACAAACAAACAAAACCCCCCAAACAAAATAAACAAACAAACAAAAAACCCACACCACTTTTTTTTTTTCTCTTAAAGATTTAAATTAATAAGGTTTGTAGCAAAGGTAAGATTCAGCTACAGAAGTGACTGAGCACCTTGTTTAACTCATCAAACTGTGAATGGAGGTGAACGTTTCTATATAATTACTGAAAAACCCCCACACTGTCTAGTTCTAGTACCCTTGCTGATTGCTCATTTTCTTTCTTGATACGCTTAGGAAAACAGCAGATGCCTGTGTTTTAGCTATTTCTCTCCTATTTTAGCTATTTCTCCCTTTTCCCCCACAGCCTGCTGTTAATGAGAATTACAGCTCCGAATGCTTCCCGCAGGAAGCCCAGCTCTTCAACAAACACTACGGCAGCTGGATTTCTCCTCGCCTAAGCTTTATGCAAGTGTGAAGGGATCTGTGGGCCAGGGTAGAGATCGAGTTCTCTAGTCTAACAACTGGAAGTACCAAGACACCTCATTTGACAGGTTAAAGACAAACACACTCCGCGACCACTGACTGCTCTGCCCGGTTCCCTCTTCCCCTTCCCAGACGCACGTGCGGCGCTCCTCCTAAAAAGCCGAACTACGCCCGAAGTTTCGAAATTACTTTAAAGATCATTAAAAGCAAGGGGAAGCGGAATCTAGGGTTAAATACAGCGAGGAGCATTAGCTTCTACCTGAAATAATGAGCTAGAACAAAAACATTATCTGCACATCATCAAGCCTCTAAGCCATTCAGAGACACCAGATACACACAGCAGGAGATCAAGCTACAGCACTCCACTGAAGTGGTCCAAAAAAAGCCCCCCTGAAAGAAAGGACAGGTCACAGGTATCTTAAAGAACATAGATGCTTATGCAGGCATTCATTGGGAGCCCTGCCCTCCCCCTCCCCACCCCAATTAGCCTTCAGGCTGGTTGATTAGCTGGCAAACTCTTTGAAAGGGTCAGTCTGTCCAGAACTGGTATTTCCACTCGGGAAACAGCTCAGGCATGTCATATACCTGTGCTTGCCCAGCGCCGCGCTCCCTGGCTGACGGCTGCGATCCCTGTTATTACTTGACACAAGAATGTCAGAGGGGTTTTGTAATCATGTAGGGCAGCCAGCAGTAAAGTTCTTGCCTGAAACGCGGTATTTTATGGGGCACAGCGTAGCTGCATACGCTTTACAGATTTAGTTAGAACGACTTCCAAACTTCAAGCCAATTGCAGAGGTGCAGCGAGTCTTTAATTGAAGTAATTTAGCTCCGGCGCTCAAACACCCGAGAGGAAAAGTACTTTTGGAGGGGATGGGGAGCAGGCAGCAGCACGTGCTGGCACACAGCACAGGGGGCTCCGCAAGGCACGCATGAAGGCACGGCTCAACAGCGTGTTCCACAACATCGTTTTACTTTAACGAAACACATCTAATGAATTTGGGCTCATTCCACAGCTAAGCTGCACCTAAACCCGTTTAATTGTGCTCTTACTGTATATTTCGCCACTATGGTAACTAATGCAACTAATGCCAATTTGCCTAAAAAAAAAAAAAAGGATCACTGCCAGGAAACAGAGCTATTTTAAATAAACAAATACAAGATGAATGCAATTGCCATATTAACTCTCTTGTTAACTTCTGAAGTTTAAAATTACACCCTCATTACTAGTGTGTAATTGAGTATTCTCCTGGCTGTTTCCTGCATTTGAGGTTATTCAAATAGTTCATTAGCACATCAAGAACACCACACACACTAATGATACCTGATGCCCCTATCTACTATTCTTGCCCGACTTTTATAAGTCACATCTACATCTCTAAAAAGAGAAATAAAAGAGGGAGAAAAGAAATAAAAAGGAAGAAACGGGGAGCCCACAGGGCTGAGCTGTCGGTGCTGCTGCTGAAGGGGAGCATGGCAGCACCCAGGCACAATTCAAGTCCAACACCCAGGCACACAGTGAGTGGCCAGTGGACCAGTGGCAGGGCACGAAGAGATTGGGGGGCAAGTAAGTTGGATAACACGCAACTGGGCTCTTTGGGTGCTTGAAGAGTGAGCGTGACCCCAAGAGCCACCCCAATGCTGGCAGTGTGCCTCAGTGCCCAGCCTTGGGGGAAGAAAGGAGGGGGGCAGTGCAGACTATGTGGGGCAGGGTGAGAGGTTGCCACTTTTTTTTTTTTTTTCTTTTTCCGGTTACCTGTGTGGGGGAAACAATAGCAGGTGAAACTACTGTGGGTGAGGTGGTGCTTCTGTGCCCATTAGCTTCGGGGAGGAGGTGAGGCAAGGGGTCATGTTTCACTGAGACCACCACCACGGCGGGCGCAGCGGCATCCAGGGGCTCAGCGGGGCGGCGGCAGAGTCTTTTGGGGGAGGCAGAGGGCCCACATGCGTCGCCGCCGGCCGCAGCCCCCGCCGGGAACACTGCCTCGTAGAGCGCCCGCTTGGCCGGGGCCACCGCGGCCGCTTCTGCCTTCACTGGCGCGGCGTCACCGTCTTTGGGCAGCACATAGGGGTTGGCAGCGGGTGGCCGCGGCCGAGGTCCACCATTGAGGGCGGCAGGGGTGTAGCAGCCCCCGCCAGCGGGGTGGTGGAGGAGGTGATGGTGGTGGGGAGGGGGGTGGTGGTGGTGGTGGGGTGACTGCAGTCCTCCCAGCTTGGTGCCAATGCCAGCGATACTGTTGAGGGTGGCAATGGAGACGGCACCAATGCAGTGGTTGGTGTAGGTCTTGGAGAGCTTGGCCGCCTTGGAGAGCATCTGCATGCGGGTACCCAGGAGGTTCTTCCCGATGGCCTTGTTCTCGTACCAGGTGATGTCACCCTCGCTGCAGTGGTCCCGCGGGCGCTGGAAGAAGGCCTTGCAGAGGGGGTTGCGCTTGGAGAGGTACTTGACGAAGCTGGCGTAGGGGCAGAACTCTGTGCCAGTCTCGTACATGCGAGGCAGGTTCTCCTCGTCGCTGCTCTCCGCCCGCTTCTTGCTCCAGGAGGATGAGCGCGACTTGTGGTAGGGCCCCAGCGCCTTGAAGTAGACGAACTTGCGTCCATCCTCATCCACGGCGAGCCCAAATGAGTCCTCCTCCAGCTCCCGCTGGTTCTCCCGGCCCCGGGTGCAGAAGTACATGCAGGTCTCAAACCAGACCTTGTTGAGGAGCCCGAAGGGGCTCTGGGTGCTGAACACGCTGCACGTGTAGAGCTTGCGGAGGTCGGCGCGGGTGATGGCCTGCTTCTGCACCACCGGCCCGGCGCCCTGCTCCTCCAGCTTGCGGATGACAGCGGCCAGGGTGAGGTTGGCGGCGCGCAGCTCGGGGTCCTTGGTGAGGTCGAGGGTGCGGCAGTAGGGCGGCTCGTTGAGGTAGCGGTTGAGGGAGCTGCGGATGCTGATGAGGGAGGACTTGGAGTAGAGCTGTCCGCTCTTGGAGCGCGCCTCGGCGTAGAAGGAGCGCAGGACCCGGCAGAGCGCCCCCTTGTCCATGGTCTCGAAGTCGGGGCTCTGCGCCTTCTCGCTCAGGTACTCGCGGAAGATGCGCACGGCGTAGCGGGTGGCCAGCCGCGTGTTCTCGCTCAGCCGCGCCCGCTCCGGCCGCTGCA
>VWYP01026241.1:83991-115621 GCA_013400435.1 Pycnonotus jocosus | reverse complement strand
CCGGCCCGGATGTTCCCCCGCCATCCCCGCCGCCCGTCCCACCTCCCCATCCCCGAAAAAGAAGGCAGTCCGTGTGCGGAGCGGCTCTTTCGGTGGGGACGGACCGCCACCGAGCTGCTACGACGCCTCGCACCTCCTCATTCCACAGTAACTTGCCACTTGACCAAAAAGGAAAAAGAAAAAAAAAAACCAAACAAAAAACCCCAAAAAACCAAAAAAACCCGCACGCAAAGCGAAGAAAAGAAAAAGCAGACAAAACAGAAACACACACACACACAAAAGATTCAGGCTGTGCTTGTCCGCAGCACGGCTCAGACCTCGATAGGATGCTGCCGGGGAGCGGGCGGAGGACCCGGCCCCGTTCCCCGCCTGCCGTACTGCCGCGACATCGCACCTTTAATCGGGCGCCCGGGTTTCGGTCGAGGGGCTCGGGAGGAGACGGACGCTCGGGGCATTGCATCCGTGCGGCTTGCAGTCCGCCCGGGAACAGCCAGTCGGGAGCCGCGGCGCTCGCTTGGCTTGCGGGAGCCCCGGCGAGGCTGGCTGCGGAGAGGGAGCAATGAGGACTCGGGGCTGACGGGCGCTCCGGGCCGCCCTCTTGCTCGCTGGGGCTGCAGACCTTAGGGCAGCCGGAGGGCCCTCGGCCCCCCCGTGCCGTCGCTGCCTCCCATCGCGCCCGCGTTCTTCCTCTGCTACCCTCTCCAGCGACGGAGCAAAACCCGAGGGGACTCCCGCTACCGCGCCGGGGTGCGGAGCCGCCGGACGCAATAAGGGCACTTTGCGGGTGTTTTGGCGGAGGGGAGCCCCGGAGCGGCGCGGGCGGGGGGAGCGGAGCCCCGGCTCGGCTGAGCCCTGCCTCCGCCGGTCCGCGCCCCCCGCCCCGTGCGCGCCCCCGGGGCGCTCCGGCCCCCGCCCGACTCTTCCCCGGGAAGGCGACTGGCTGCACACTGCCTTTCTTACGCTTCCTTCCCGGGAAGGGTCTTGGGCCGGGCTGGGCTCGGGCAGGAACGAGGGCATCAGCCTACGGCCGCGCACCGCGGGGAGAGGGAGCTTGTCCCACTCGGGACGGGAGGGGACGAGGTGGGTCCCCGCTGGTAGCACCCCCAAACCAAAGTACCCCACAGAACTCCTCGTGCTATTCAGCCGGGCCATTTCTTTCATTCGGTACGATGAAATAAATATTCATTACGACTGCTGGCTACACCTGAAATTATAGCCCTAATTGCAGAGCTGTTGGCCTGAGTTACCACATTTGCTGCTTACTCATCCGTAAGAATTGCTCAGCGCCAGGCCCCACCGTGGTTGCTCCCTTTTGCGGGGGCTCGGTGCCCGTCGGTGCTGGGCGGTGCCGAGCCCCGTGGCAGCTCCCCTGGGCCAGAGATCGACGGCCACGGACGGGGCGGCCCGGGCAGCCCCAGCTCTCCCCGTCTGGGGAAACGTGGGATGCCAAAGAAGGGATGTGCAAATTGTCGAGCAAATTAGGCCAATTCGAAATAAATAAGCACTGCGGGAAGAAAGCCTGCCACTCCCGGGAAATAATTGAAGAGAAACTCGGCACTGTTATATTGATGTAAGCCTGGAGTAATTACACGGAGGTCAAAGTTGTTGCACGCACTACAGAAGTTGTGCTCACTCTGTAGTTTGAGAGCGGATTATGTTCCGTCTTAGGTCGATGGCACATATATAAAATTCTGCCTTTTTTTTTTTCCTCCTATGTATGTAAGAGGATATAAATAAGGGGTTTTTTTTCAGTTGTCATACTTTATCTGTAACCTAATCCTGAAATAAAGTCTCAAAGACCTTCCCATGAGATGGACCAGATGCTGAAACAGATAGCTAAAAGAAACAATACCTTGTTGTGGTTAAAAGCTAAATGCCCCGGACAAGCTCCTTTTAGGAGCTATTACAACCCACCCTAGAAGACAGAGAACTGCAGGGCTTGCAGCATAAACTTTTTTACAGATGTTATTTTTCTTTATTGTTCCCATAAATGTTAAATATTATGTGATCGGCATTGACCTTTGATTCTGTCTTAAGATCGTGGAACACTTTTTTTTTTTTTTTTCTTTTAAGACCTTTTCAGAGCCATATGAGTGCAAAAGGGAATTGAATATTTTTTTTTAACTTTAAAAAAGATGAACACCAGGTTGACAGCTTCTGTACTTGGATGTTCATTTAATCACCATTTTCTGATTACAGGAGGTGAACTATGTTGACAGACTTGCAGATGAATATGCAGCCCAATATACGAATAGTAAGTATAAAGGACATAAAGAACTTGCAGTGAGGTTGGAGGGAAAAAATGTATACGGAGCATCCGTATTATACACATCAGCTGGAAGGACCTCAGCAGCCAGGGGGGATGCAGAGAGTAGCAAGTGAGGTGTTCAGAGTGCTGCAGGTGCTCATAACTGGGGAGACACATGCATAAGTTATATACCCGTATAACGTATATGCATATAGGTAAGTTAATCATATACATGTATGGTAAGTTGCCTGTCTGTCTTCCTAAAAATAGCATTTAGCCTAGTCAGTTGTATTCCAGAAGTTTAAATCCTATTGTCCAAGCTCTCCAGTTAGATAAGGTAATCGAACTGCATTCCAAAACTGACAGAGTTGCACAAGGTTGTCTAATGTGAGCTGGCAGATAACATTAAACTTACATCCACTCCACCCTCTACGTCACTAATCAGGGGTTTATCCTGCTGAGAGCTCTGTGCAGGCACAGACAGCATTCTGCATTCTCCTCTAGGACTCAAGGTTTGAGGCCGATTCTCAAATAGGTCCTGTCCGCACTTGGAGAATACATTTTATTACTGCTGTCAATAAAGAAGATGTGATACCCACAGAACACTAATAATGGACTGGCCTCACTAAGGATTATCCTTACGTGCACGTGGAGATCAGTTCACATGCCACAGAATGAGCACGCCAGTTTAAAAACCAAAACAACCTTCTCCACGAGTCAGTTGGTTTACAATAAAGGTAGTGCTTGTTACCACATTAGCAAATAGTTTCAGGTCTTTCTTCACTTCTTTTTTAAGCTACTCTTGCCCCTGGCTTCGCTCCTGGCAAGCAGAGAGCTTGCTAGAACTGTGTTCTTTGACAATCGGCTATTGTGCTAAAGCTTTCCGCAGCCTAGTTCTCCTTCTGACTAACACAATCTATTCTCCCATAGCCTCTGTAAGTGGTTTTTTCACATACTGCCAGCTAAACCTTCGTGTTTGGTGAGTCTTGGTAGGTGTTTCATCGTGAGGCTTCATGAGGAACTAAACTGGAATACCTGCAAAAGCCAAGAGGCAAAGAAAAACCATTGGGTCCGTTTGCTTCTTAGGATGCTGTCTAGGCATCTAGAAAAGTTTATTTAAAAAAAACCAGTGCTTAAAGCAAGCTTGTGAGTTAACCCTAATGCTGGCCACCTGGCATTTTTTAAAGAAAATAACTTTTTCCCCACATACACTTTTACTTTTAGTTTAAATGCAATGAACATTTTCTTTAAATGTCTTAATACGTTTTCTAAACACAAGATGTTTTCACTGTAGAGGCAGGCTATGTGGAAATTGGTATGAGAAATCCATATTGACACTACAGAACTAGAAGGCAAATAACACTTGGGACTCTTGGAAAATTCACTTAGGGAAAAAGTATGTCCTAGAAACCCTTCTCCCACCCAGAAACATGCAGTTTTGAGATAAGCTTTTTTAGCATTTCAGAACTGTCACTTCAAATGCTAATTCAGTTTTTATTTTACTCTTTTATTTTTGTATATATGATATTTGTAGTTGTTTCATTACTTCTTCATACTAGGGACAGCTAATGCTGACATGTAGTGTGCTATAACAGATTTTAAATCTCCATTATTTTAATTTTTTCTCTTTTTTTTAGCATCTCCCATCTGTGTGGCAATGAAATGGCCTCATATAACTCAACAAAGGAGACGTTGATTTAGTAAAGTGAGGATATATCCATCAACATTACGTTGCAGCTGTTCTTAATGGATTTTAAAATACAAAAGCTATTTCACCTCTTAGATTGTCATATTATGAAATGTTAGTACTAGTTGCACATATCAAAGCACCAGCTACCACCCAAACCTTGTGAAACATGAAGGCAGCATCAAGCTAGCCCCCTTGTGAAGCTCCCCGTGCCAATTGAAAGCCTATTTTCCCAGTACACTCCTACTTTTTTTTCCCTCCCAGCAGGTATTTGCAGTTACCCACTCACTGCTTTTTTGCCGGTTGTTTGGGGGGTTTTTTTGTTTTTGGTTTTTTTTTTTAAGTCCTTTTACAAAAGCAATATTTCTGCTGCTGAGGCCACAATTTGTTTCCGAATTGCTTTGTTTTCAAAATAAACCAGAGAAAACCTGAGTCATCATCTTTGTGAGAAAGCACAGATTCCATGCTTGGCAAATTAAAGGCAAGACTTCGCAAATCACCTTTATTTTCAGTCTCAAGCAGCTGGACCGTTTTTGCTTCCAAAAACATAGAAGAGCTATGTTGTCAGGCAGCTTGGAGAGAGGCAGGTGATAAATTGCATTGTGCTGCAAAAGGTTTTAAGAGTCTTTTAAAATGTGTGGGAGGTAAGTTGCCAGGAGATATATTAATGCTTTTATTTAGCCATATTTCAGTTTGTGTTTGTCTTTGCTTCTCTGGTGTTAAGGGCACTTGAAGCAAATTGGCTGGTCTGTGTGGCACAGTGGTAGCTGGTTAAAGTTGCTCTAGTGGTTGTCTGATCATTTCTATGAACTACTGACAGCAATCAACCTAATGTGTTAGTGGCACAAAGTTTACTCTCCATGAAGGGAGAAAGAGCTCTTTCTATCCAGGCTGATAATTGGTTAGTTTTTATTTTATTAATCTCAACTGAGTCCATACATTCTATATGAAGGTGAGGGAAATCTAGAAGGACCAAGCCAGTAACTCAAGAAGGGGAGCTCCAAAAAGAGACATCCCTGTGAAACCACAAAGCTTATAGGTGTTGTAAGTATAAGTACAAGTTCACTTCATACAGTGTTTTAAGTACTATGTAATAGAACAAAACTTTATGCTGTATTGGATATGGAGTTCTTGAAATCCTATTTTCTGATCATAATCTTCCAGTAAAAGTTTATTTTGAACTCTAAGTTCAGGCTGGAAGTCACACTGAGCTGGATGAGGTCTAGAAATGCAGGGTGGGACAACTGGTTATATGGTAACAAGGTCTAGCTAAGAAAACTCCTTAAACATTAATTTATGAAAAAAGAAAAAAAAAAACCCCAACCTGAATCCAAACAAGAATGTAGTATCATGAGACTCTGAAGAAGTGCACTTTCCAACTCGTTTCTGCACAATATGGATTTTATCTTGGTTCTTCTTACCATTCCCATTGCATGACCCGAAGTTTCTGTGTTGCCATGAGGTGTGGCAGTGCTGAGCACTGATTCCCACACAGGGACAGAGGTAGAGCTTTACACCCCATGCAACTTATTCATACCAGGTTTTTCTCAGAGCATGGGGTCCTCAAGGGACAGGACAACAGCTGGCCTACAGCCCAGCATAGAAAAGGGAATCTTCTTTTGACTGTTGACTAGTGGCTCTAAAGCCTCTTTATACCATGAATTCACTGTCAATATACTTTTGTTTTGATTTAGTGACTGAAATAAACTGATTATTCCTCTTTTCCACCAGTATTATGTCTGTGTCATCATGAATTTGGAAATTCTCTTTTAGGTATTTATGTAGCAAAACCCCCAGTACCAATAGTCTGTCTTCTTGGATTTTCTTTTCTCAATTGAGTTATCTCAGCTGGGTTGACACAAACCCAATTTAAGCAACTTTAGAATTGTGTGAGTTCAAAGGAAGCCCATAGAGGGTGTAAAAATACTGTTAAACAGTGTCAGAGCCCTGCTCAGGCTGTCACCCAGACCCACCTTTCCACTGCTGTTGAATTTTAAATTATACTAACTTGTAAAGCAGCATTCGAGTAGAAGGGAATAAATTCATAGGTCATAGGAAAGAGGAGTACTGGGATAAAAAAAGTATAGCAATGTTTACTGCCAGACCCCATCACCTCCTTTATCAGCGTGATTTAATTCCTATCAAGAAAAAAAAAGGTAGAACATGTGGTAGAATATTAAAAAAAAAAAAAAAAAAAAAAAAAAAAGAGAAGTCCTTTATGCAAAACCATTTGCACGAACTTAAATGTCCCCACCTGTATCTGTCTTCAGGTGAAACTGGAGGAAAAGCCTCAGGATACTGTCAAGACTTTCGTTTGAGGTTTAAAGCCAGAGGCCATAAAGGACCTTTCAGGTCTCTTTGCAGGTTGCACCTGCATTTTGCTGCATTTACATTATAGAGAGTAAAGCCTGGAAAAGTAGAAAACTTGAAATGATTCAGAGAAAATATAAAGAAAATTGTTAAAGTTTAGTGGATGTATTGGATGTACCTCTCTTTTTTTCAGCATCAGGTAATAAAACAGATGAAAAATACCTTCTAGCATCTGGTAAGCATCAGTGTTTTGTAAGTGTTTGGCATTTAAAAAACCACCAAAAACCCACTTCTGCAACTGTTGAGAATGCTTAAATGCAAAGCTTTTTTGTCTGTTCCTGAATTGTACTGTGCTTTGAATAGCCTTGGTTTTTCTATCCATGAAAGGTTAAGCTGGGCTTGAATTAAAGTTTTCTTATTTGAAGATCAAGGTTAAAACTCAATTTCTTTTTACAGAGCAAAAGGTATCATCAAATAAATTAAAATAATTTAAAAAATCCTAGAGCCAAGCCTTTGCACATTCATGAACTGAATTATACAACTACAGGCAGGTAGTTATTTGCTAGTAAAGACCTTGCTTTTAGAAGAAATGAACATTGTCAAAATAAGCAAGGGAAAAATTGCAAGCTCTTCCTTTGCCTTGGACAAAACAAGGTCATATTTGCAATTTGCAGTGCTTGATCTCTCCATTATCAATCTTGGCAAAGGTTTATCAAGTTATTCTGAATAATTTCCTTCAAGTTATGAGTGTGTCACTTGGTCTGTTATGGACTTGTTCCTTCAATTTACTCTGCTGTTTACCTGTGAATTGTTACACTCATACTTGTTGATCAATTTCAAAAGAAAAAAAAAATAAAGCAGTGTTTAAAATCAAAGCTTCAGTGTGGAAGCATATAAAGTGTGAAATCCAGACCCATTGCTTTCATTCTGGCTTTAGTGATCACAGAAACCTGCTGTAGGGCAGGACTAATCTGCCAGAAAATTATTATTGAGCCCTGGTAACTCAGATATATGTGCAGACTTGAAAACGTCCTTCTTTGTGCCAACTCCAGGTCCTACAAGAACCTCACACGGTATCCTCCACCTGGCTCAGAAATACGCTGCCTTCCACCGTAAAGACGAGGAAGTTTGTTAATTCCCAAGCAGCTGCGAACAATTTAATCTCTTTCCAAACACCATCCTAGTCCAATTGAGAGTTTCTTGGGGGATGGGTGGTTTGAGGAGCTGGTGAGAGATAATAGGGTCTTTCTTTCAAGGCCATTCCTATGGATTTGGCCTGGACAGTAGCATCTCGATAACAACGTTGCCAAATCTCAAAGCCTCACGATACTTGGTTGGCGTTTCCTCCTCCATATGCTGGAACTGAGAGGTTTAAAATTAGTCTTTGGCAGACGATTTTGAAACCTTGAATTTCTGCTCTGTAAATACTTGGAAATCAGGTGGAGAGCCACAGTTTTGTAATTTTAGGAAGAAGAAATCCCTGTAATTTTAAGATATGATTAAGATTTTATTCTGAATGCTGGTGGTTGGAACTCCTGGGATTTCCCAGATAAAATTGCCTCTGAGAACTGAGCTGAGAAATTGAATCGGTTTTCTGGACGAGTCTCTAAATTACTGACTTCTTTGCCTCACATAATTTCTTAATCAAAAAATCACCATCCAAATCCTACGCAAGCCATTTTTGCGACCTCTTTGGCAATGTGTTTAGAAGTGTCGAAGAATTTGAATTTCGAATTTAGAAAAGTCAAAGCCATATTTCTTCGAGTTCTCAGAAACAAGAACTTTTTTGTTCTGATTATCAGAAGGTCTCTGCACTCAGAAATGGTTGTATAGGTATTTAAGCCAGCTGTACTTTTAAACAGGCTTGCACCTGATATGGTTTCCATGGGAGCTGCTTGGTCCTTAGCCATTTGCAAACATGGCTGCTTATGTAGATAATTAAATTAGAGTTAGTGAACACAGTGTTCTTCTGAACAGCTGACCTTCGGTCTTTCTGGCACACTGGTAGTAGAGTGAAGGGAAATACATTTTTTTAATGGTTTACGTTTTGTGCACCACATTTTTCTTTTCCTTAAGACAAACTAGATGTGACTTTCTGGATACTTTACCAAAATCTCCTACTATTTCACAGTATTTTCAGCAGTTACCCTTGGATTGTTCTGCACAACTCCAGACAGAGCATTTAATCATCTTTGTTCTTCTATTTTCATTGGAGTTCCCAAATTTTTATGCTTTTCTTTTGTCCAGCAAGATATATTGGGCTTTGCTTACACAAAAACATTTCATAATACTCTTTAAGAACTAGTTCTATTCAATCAGAAAGTAGTGGAGTTTAAGTACTTAGGAATGTCAGTCATATCTAGTGTAGAAGCAGAATTATAGTAGATTTGTTTGTAAAGCTAAATGGATCAAAGTATCTGGAACAATTTTTAACTTTTTTTTTTGAGCAGGCACTGTATTTCAAAGGAAGCTGTAGATCCATTTTGTTAACCCATTGCTTCAAATGCTTTTGTCAGATCCCAAATAGGGAGAGACAGGATCTTTGCCACTAGTGCCTGGGCTAATTAGGGATGGGTAGAGAGAACCCCACATGCAACTGAATAAACTAGAAAAATCCTGATGTCCTACTGAGGTCAGCAGCACTAATTAGCATCCGCACACAGGAAATCTGTTTGAACCTGACTGCTTTGCTTCCTGGCTTTGATCGCGTCCAAAATCATACAGGGAAATGATTCTGGTGCTATATCATGCCAGAAGCACATGGTGAGATGCTCATGGGCTAGCCTGTCCACCCAGGACTTTTATAATCATTCTCACTTACTGGGGTTGCTGAAATTTTGTTACATGGAGGATACAAACCCAGAAGTCTTTTGGCTGCTCAACAGAACAAGTTTGACCCTCGCAGGGTGCCTGTCTGCCTGGCTCTCAAGCTCTGTGAAGTGCAAGAAGCGTGGTACTATTCTAGGAGGTCATGTTGAGAATTCCAGCTCCCTGCAGTAGTACCAGAAACACACAGAAGCTACAAACCACCTCCATGTTGGGGAATTTTGCCAGGCCTTCATTTCTCTATACTTTCTGTCCACAAACTCTGAGCTTTCATGATGGCCATGGACAAATGCCACTATCTCCCTTCTCTGTGCTGCTCAAAAGCCCACCAGAGGTATAGACTGCTGAATTCTGGTTTTGTTCATGCTCTCTGAAGGACTGGTCCATCTCTTAAGCTTTCCTCTAGAGCTGGGTTACTGTTGATAAAACAACAAATATACATAATTCCAACAGTTTTTCAGTATTTTTGGGTAAATTAGTCGAGTAATATCTGAAAGCTTATAGTATTTTATCTGCTGGTCAATAGAACAAATTTGAAATTAAGAAATAAGAAATGTTTTTACCATTTGAAAGCTTCAGAAAAGTAAAGCAACATTTTCCAACATAATTTGAACATAAGCACTGGGTTATTTGTATTAGGCAAGTCTCCACCACACAATACGTCAGTAATAATACATTTTTTAATGAAAGGTGGCAAATATTGGCTCTACAGTAGCAGTTTCTCAAAGTTCTATGCATAAATGATTATTTTAATAGGCAGTAGGCAAGCTATCACTTGCCTGTATGAAAGATTTATCCTTAATTTTAACCTCAGAGAGAGAATCCCTCTCAATTTCTTCTACTTTGCAAAAAGGACATGAAACAAATAGAAAATGTTGTGACTGTTCTACAACTTCAACTGGAATAAAAAATAAACCAAAGTAAAAAACCATTTCAGCTGAAAACCAACTAATGCAAATAAGGAAACAATCTAAAACAGCCAATAAAACTTCTAGCTTTAATGACACAGTTGTTTTACATGGTGCTAAAAGAGTGTATCTCTCAAGTGTGTGTAAAATGTTGCCAAATCACAGAATAGTGTGCAGAAATGGGCAGGGATTTTAATGTATTGGCATAACCTGTTTGAAGACACATGGCTGGATAATGAAGACCAAACTTTTGTCACATAGAAATAACCTATTACTATAAAGCACCTATTACCTAATCCTGCAAAGTACTTCAAGAAACGCTCCAAAAGCAAGAAAAGAGAATCTAAGACCACTGGTGTCCTTTTGCATCCAGCCATGAAGAACATCCTTCTGTTCTGGGCTGACACTGCCTGGGTTGACTCTTGAATCTGCCAACAGAATAAGGCTTAGAAAATAGACTGGGGAAAGGAGAATTCAGTCTCAGCTGTTTGCAGTCATCTGAGAGCTTCTGGTGATCCATGCCACTCTGTTTGTGCTCGCTGCAAAATGCATACACCTTGGGGGAAAATATTAGTAATCTGGGCACAAGAGCTAAAAACTTTCCGGTAGAATAATCTGAATCACATATTTGGCTTAGTTTCCTCATGGAAGAAATAGAAAGTCCCCTTGCTCCATGAAATCAACCATCATTCAGCTAACTATTATATTTTTAAAGGACATTCTCTGTAAACTGCAAGGATGCCAAGACTGCTGCTGTGCCCTAATGGTAAATGTGAGACCTTAATGTTGATACAGAGCTCAAGGTCATGAAGATTTTCTAGGAGAGAGCAGGAACTCTAGAAAATCTACCACCACATTAGTAAAATTAGCAATGTTCAGGGGAACTCTTCTTGGACTCATGACAACTAGTCTGACCCATGATAACTTGCAAAGTCATAACAGAGAGGAGTAAAATTTCACCATGGACATTCCTCTTGAGTAAAGACCTCCCCCCCACCTCTGCCAAAAAAAACTCCAACTAAACCCCACAGAAATCCAGACCAAACAGATGGCTCTTTCCTTCATTGGCATCCTGTCTTGCTCCTTTTGAATCACTGCCACTTCTGTATCAGAAAAGATTTGATACTGGGATATCAGGGCTGAGCTGGGTTAACCAAGCCACATGATATGGAACAACAGTGAACAACAGGAAAAGATGGAGAGGATGGAGTTGTACTACAAAAGGGCATGAAATAATTCTGAAATTACTCCCACTCAGGTTGTGCTTTCCTAACAGTCTCTATGTGCCCTCTAAGTTTGTTGGCAATTAGCCAAACCTTAGGAGCCCTAAAGCCATCCTATTGTCAAACTATCTACAATTCTCCTAAATTTTGCTTAGAGGACCCTTTAACAGAGGAAGATGTGGTCTGGTTGCCTGCAGTTTTTCCATCAGCAGACACAGTGGATAGAAAGAGTCACTGTAGGAGCATTCCTGTAGCCCTGATCCATTCATGTTCCTTTGGCACATGCAGGCATATTCATGAGCTCTATATCCAAAACAGGTGAATTATTCTCAGCAGCACAACTAAATTTGAACTCTGTTGTCCTAGTGAAGGGCAGGGTTCAGGGCAAGAGCACATTTGACTCAGAAAAGATAGGGGATGGATCTAACAGAGTCATAATAGGATGCTGTAGAACCAGATTTCCTTCATCTCACAGCTGACAAGAGGTGGGATCTTTTCCATCCCAGCAGTGACTCTGCATTGGTGAAGGCAGCAGCAGGAGCAAGTCTCGTTTTCTATGGCTCTGGCACAGGTGATGTAGGCTTGGGACCAGAGCTGATTTGTTCCTCAAGGCAAACTGCTGCCCTCAGCAGCTTCTGTGTTGCTAGAGCCTCAGGTCAGCTCTGTTCAAAACCTCCAGCAACCTCCTCTCATGACAAACTCCTGCAGTCAGAGACGAAGCCTAAGTAAATTTGCTGTCCCTGCAGAGGCAAGAGAGGATTTCTCCTGGGACACCTGGTAAGGACTCCAAAGAGTGGTGCCAAGAAGCACATATCTTGCAGTTACCTTCATCAGACAGGACCAATTCACCCCAAAGGTGGCTGAAAGTGAAGAAAAAGTTGCATTTTAAGGCACACTAAGGGTTCTCTCATTTGTCGTTTTCACAGCTCTCAAAGGGGTACAAAATATAATAATTTCTCTTTGTTCACTCCACTTGAAAGGAACTAGAAATTTAATTTCTAAGACTGCTGAATTCCCAGTCTTGAGCTGGTAAATCTGGCTGATAATTATCCTTGGCCTGGGACTCCACTTTCTTATTCTTCTAAGACAAACTCCTCAGTTTTTCCCCTCTTCCTTGTGCAGTTACATTGTTACCCAGATACCTCAAATGCTACACATCAGTCCCAGCTTGGACAGTGCTTCTCTTCCACATTCATCCTCCGCTCTCTCCAAATCGTGTCATCCCATGCTCCCTCCTTCACCACCTGTTCTTCCTTTGAGAATAAGCAGAATTACATACCCATCTGCCTTAACTGTTTCCTTAACATTTCTGCTTAACATTTCTGCTAGGAGAGATTGGGAAGATGAAAGACAGGGAAAAGTGGTGCAGAAAATACACTGAACTGATATGTGAAGCTACACTGAACATGCCTTCTACAGTATCCTCCTTCTGCTTTATCTCTTCTCCTTTGCAAACCAGGAGGAAAAAAAAACCAAAAGCAAACCTAAAAAAACCCCAAACCAAAACAAACAAACAAACAAAACCCCCCAAACCCCAAACAAAACAAAGAAACCACTGCATGGCTGTCAGCTTCAAAGCAGGAGAAAAGAAAACCCCCTTCCTCTCTAAGCTGTGATTACATCTCACGATAGATGACTTCCCACATGTCTCTGTGAGAATCCCTGGCCCCTCACTTGTTCCTGTGGGGCCACACAAACAGCTGAACAAACAGCAGTAATATCCGTGGGAAAGACAGGATGATTCTACCCCTCTTTCTCCAACTTTCTTCATTATTCCATAACCCTGCCTGTCTCCTCAGGAGGTTCCAGATCCTTACCTTGGCACATGGTGCCCAACAACTGTGATGCTGTACTCAAGGTAACACCAAGCACTGCAGTCCTGCCAGGACTGTTGTCCCTATCCATGTCTGGGGGAATCTCTGTGCTTTCAGCCATGTATCCTTGTTGGTGTTTGGGTAAAACAGTGCCCAGCTCTTGCTAATCTCTAGTATTCATGACCACGTGATGTTCCAAAACAAAGCATGAAGAAAGAGATGAAGCCTGGATTATTTTTTAAACAGTGTTTTTGGGAGTAGTCACTTAACTCCTGGGTTTGAGTTTTCAGATTGCAATAATTTTCAAGTCCTGTTCTCTTGCTGCCTTATCCATTTATCCTCCACCCCAAGTATAAAGGCTAAGTATCCTCCATCCCAAACATAAAGGATAATGATGATTGTTTTTCCCTTTGAAATCCAGGAATCTCTCTAATCCTGGATGTGAGACAATGGGAAACATACGAGGAGGTAAGAGGAGAGGCTTGGAAATGCAAGAGAGAATGCAATAAACCGGTTATTTTTTTTCCAATCATTAAACTCCACACCCTAGAGTTACTGGTCTTTATGGTAGCCTGGTCAAATAGAAAAAGACACAGAAAAGCAGAGGAGAAAGGTCCTATGTTTCCAAACTGATGCATGGACAAGGTGCCAAATGATTGCATTCCATTCATTTGCCACAAACTGGGTTAGCTTTGAGCTTGAAGGAGAGAGAATAGCAGGTTTTTAAGTACTGCTTCTGGGTCTGGCATCAACATTTCTGTTGCCATAATGAGTCAGACATCAGAGGCAATACACATGAAAGGATGCAGGCCAATGCCTAGGCAAACAGAAGTGGGAAAGCAGAACTGAAAAATAAGTGCACGTGTCAGGGAAGAAGGACTCCATCCTCACAAAACTTTTGAAACTGTAACTTCAATTTCTTTTATTCCATCAAATAAGTTCACTTCAAAATAAATCCAAACTACCACCACCACCAATACAAAAACCCCTCTAGAATTCTGGGCAAGGTCAATTTGCCAGAGGCAGAGTTTGTTCTGTTAATTGCCATTTGCCATGTACAATGCCACAGTCCCCAAATGCTCTTGCACATTTCCCATCAGGCAAGCACACACACGATTAAGGACATTTGAGCAGTCATCCTTAGAACTGTGAAAAACATTAATCCTTAAATGAAGGGAAATCAGTCTTCTGAGCCTCAGAAACCATGGCCTCAGATGCTCCTTCCCTTTGCCTTTAGCCAAGGCTCCTGAAGGGCTGTTGGATTATTAGGGGCAGATAACTGGCTCTGGCAACAGACTATGGAGTGGAAAGTGCATTGATGGAAAACATTTCAAACTCTGATTTGCACCCTTAAGTGGGGGCTTCACTGGGAATTCAGAGCAGTCCAGAGACACACATTTGGCACTTTTCAGCTGTCAAGTAATTCCCTCAATTGCTCTCTTATGCCTCACATTTCCATTGTCGTTTCTTCCTCCTATCTTTTTCAGACCATCTTTTCTTCTCTGACTCCTCTTTCAACTTGTATCATCATTACCTAGAGAGTTGATGTGCACTGCTTGATGCTCTTCTTTACTATTCCTTTTCCCCTCCAACACTTTATGAAACATAATTGTCACAAAGAAAATATTTATTCCAAGAAGTTCCAGTGATCTGCTAATCAACTAGTACAAAATATTCAGCTACAGAACTCTAAAAGATCTCCCACATCCCTTCCTGTCCTCTGTTACTAGGCTTTACTGTATCAGGACTTGTCTCTTGACAGTTTTACTAATGTGAGTGATTAATGGGAAAGTTGTCATTTTATTTTGAGCAACAGTTGTACTGATAGAGTCTCATCACTGTTAGCCCAGTTGCATTGATGTGAAGATACAAGTGGGCACCACCTCTTTGATCTTGGTTAGATGATGGAAACTGCTTTCCATCATGGGAATCAGAGCGGCAAAATTTTGTCTTGCAAAATTATATGACATAAAAAACCTCTACTAAAGCACACAGAATTCAATATATATATGTAACACCCTCTGGTACCTCCATTGCTATGGTGTTAGATGGTGTTGATGTGATACAAGCCAAAATGGTGAGGTCACTGCTCCAATAGGAACACAGTAATGAGGTCCAATATCCACAAAGAACTTGCACTCACATGTTATTGTTCTGGAGTCAGTTAATGACTAACATGGATTAAGTCCTTGTGCCTTATAGACATAATATCAGGGTTTGTCAAAAATGAAGGGATGCACAGAGACACTGTAGGGATTTTGGAATAGATTCTATTCTTTAAGACAACATAGTCTTGGAAAGATCTTATAGAATATCAAAAACTTGCTGAATTCCTAACTCTGCTGCCAAGAATCAGCCATCATTTTACATGTAGTGCCTTGGTATTTCAGGCCATGCCTGCCTTGTGTGATCCCATGCATGTGCTGAAAATAAAGGGGACGTGATAAGGCAGCAGAAACATGATTCAGCTTTGATCTGAAAAGGAATCCTGACTTTCTTATGCTATTGAGAGTTTGTGTGCACCAAAGAGAATATGGTAAGTTTGCTCAGTAAACTAGAGGTGTGACATTAATACAAGTTACCCAACACTAGAGTCTTCCATACAGCCACAGCTAAAATAAATCTGTTTCCCCACTAATTAGCTTAAAGCCAGCATAGCTATGTTGCTTCTCCTACTGCCACATTTTCTTTTGCACTTAATGATCTAATCACATCCTCCTTTTTCTAGAGGGCCTTTGCCTCATTCAGTGCCCGGGATGGATGAGACTCATTGAATAGGCATCTGTAGTCTGACAGTTTGTCTCGGATTTGCCTGGAGCTGAAGATACATCCTTTGATTATATCCCTGGCTCTGCTGCAAAGTTTCTGTGTTGGGGTACTGGCCTAGTCACTTAAACCAAACAAAGTGGGCACAAAAACCCTCTTCTTTTTTTTTTGCTGTGGGTGTCTGACTGTAATGACTTGAGATCTCATTTGTGGAAGAGCTAAGTGCTCATTACATGCATCTGGGGCAGAATGCTGCAAAATGCTAAATACTCTGTAAAGAGAGACACTCAGAGGTTGAAAATTAAAATTAGTAAGCCAGTGCCATCCATGATCTCCCTGGACTCCCTTTCCTGTATCCAAAATATTTCTTCCAGCATAGGGACAGTGTGACAGTAACAAGTACATATCTGGGAAATGGTAGTTTTGAGGTGTCAAATCCCCATAAGAACAAAAGGAAAACCATTCTCAGGTGTGATGGGTGGACGTCTGTCTCATACAGGTTCCAGGTGTTTAGGCTCTCCTATGTAGTTCCTCACATCAACAGAGTTTTGGTACTTCTAGACCATTTGTCCACTCAGTTCAATCAAGGCAGCTTCACCCTTCATGACTTAAAACTGAAAAATTCCAGCAAAAACCTTCAGTTTTGACAGACCTTTTCTTGTCAGACAACTGTTTTGTACATATTTCCTGTCTGAACTGTTGAGACTATGGCAGGACTCTGGGATGAGCGTGCCAGTCCCACTGTACAAACTTTTGTTTGCAAGAGTTGTTGCTCTGGGAGAAGTCAAACTAGGCTTGCAAAGGCATGTCTGAAGTTCTTCTGAACTCTTCCGTATCAACTATAGATGCTCCACAGTTCCAGGGGAGCTCTCCTGGCTCAGGTCATTATGCCATGCTACAGACACAGAGGGTGATGAATTTCCTTGGTAAGCCCAGTAACTCTGGGCCATCCATCCAACCTCAAGGCCCTCAGGTTTGCCCAGAAGGCTACACTGCTTCACACTTAAAGTGGTCAACGGATACAACATTACAAAAACCATTTGAAAGAAGCTGGTACCTATGTAAGTGTCAAAGCTTTATACCTTCTTCACATGCGTACATCCCTGTACACATCAAACCTTAATCTCTTCATCTTTAAGGAGAAGACAGTGTCTCAGAAGAGAGATCACCTGTCCTTCACGGCAGATGTCCAAGGGCAGTAAGAAGCATCCCAAGCAGCCCTATTTACTAGGCACTACAAAAGCAGGTGCAATCAAAGCTGTTTCAAGGAGAGGAGACACTCATCTCATCCCTCTTGGACTCCAGCCAGGTATTTCCATATCCTTTTCCAGAAAACCTTCCCACTTTTAGAAGACAACAAAATTTAGGCAAGACTACTAAAAGAGAAGCAAAAGTTTCAGGAGGCTGTGGTAGCAACTCCAGCCTTTGCTGTCTGGATTCTGTGCACATCACTTCTAACAGGGATCAGTGCAACCTGGCATCTAAATAATATTACCGTGGGAGCGGTTCTTTTCTGCAGCATGCTACAGTTTCTTGTGCAGTGTCAAATTTGGGATCATTTTGACATCTCGTCTGTGGCACTCATTCAACTGTTGTAACTGAGTAGGTGTTGGGTGGGGTTGGCAGGAGAGACTTAAGTGTTTGTTTTCACACTGTAGAGGAATGGCAGAGCCAGTTCAGTAATTAATTAAATACTCATCTTAAAGAAAAAAAAAAAGAAAAAAAAAAAGAAAAAAAAAGAAAGAAAAAGAGAAAAAAAGTGTCTGCTAATATTCTAAAGAAAGGGTGAATAAGGCAGCTGGCACTTCTCACTGCTGAAATGTGGGGACGTTGCTCCCATTTCTGCTTGATTCCATTTGTTTTAGGATGCCTTCCTCATTGGGCTGGCACTCTGGTTTCTATTCCTGACTCAGCCAATTGCCTCCTGGCTGAATTTGGATAGGTCACTCCATCTTTTGTGCAGCAGTTTGCCTCTCGGGAAAATGCAGCCAAAGTAAAACACCTCCTTTTCTATAAACTTTGAAATCTGCTGATAAAAATGCAACAGGATAGGTGGCCAATATCATTACTACCATTATGTTAATTTGTGGTTATTCTATTCAAATAATCATCATTTTAAATTAACCTTTGGTGTCTGCTCATAGCAAAAGAAAGGATCTGAGCACAGTGAAAACAAGTCCACAACTTCTATGACTGATTCTCTGTGTCTTTTGGGAATTTGTTTCTCTCATTTCACTCAGAACAGAGCACAAAAATACTTCTCTTTGTTTAACTGTCTGCTCATAATCTCCCCTCCATTCACAAATGCATGGTGCACCAAGCAACCACATCCTTCCCTGTGAGTGACCAGGGAATGTTCCACTGCTCTGTTTTAACTTCTGGACAGACCTTGGTATTCATTTCTTTGCCTTAGGACAGTGACTATTGCTGTTCTCTTTGCCAGGTTACTGAGATGTAGTTGTGCTTTCTGTTTAGCAATCAGTTTTACTCTGTTCTGTGATCAGTTTATGGACTGAGAAATTATTGATAACGCTTCAGTAGAACATCTATTTGCAAATGAACAAGATAACCACAGTAACAGGGGAACTCCCTATGCATAGCTAAATATAGTAATTTTTGTCCAGCGTGTCTAATCCTCTGAGGTTCTGACCACCTGCACGAAACCCTGGCACAGGCAGGGATGCTCGGAGCAGCTCGCAAATTGCTGTTTTGTGACTGGCAGATATGAATGCCACATTCATTAATCCCAGAATATATTTGAAGATGTGCACTGAGCTATGGAGATGACACAGACCGTGGCTGTGAACGGAAAACTGTGCGATGCAGCATTTCACTGTGCTCCTTCCCCTTCTCCTGTACACACAGCAAGAGGTGCTAGCCTAGGAGTCTCTGTAAGACAGTTTGTGGGAAGGCATGGGATATTGAATGCTTTGCATTTTCTGGTGGCCTCTGAAACCTGGAATCTCTGCACTCTCAGAGTTTAGCAATTTTGCACCTAAGATTATCAGTCCTGTTGCAAAAAACGAAAGTCAAGTCCTGGGCTTTCAAATGCAGTTTCTTCTAAAATACTCAGTTAGAGAAGATCAGAAGCCTCCACTGGGGACACTGATTAAGAAGAACAAAAGACAACTTGTTTTGTTTTGTTTTGTAAAATAAAAAAATTCAGTGTTGGTAACATCACTGTCAAGGTATCTACCATTTTACCTGTAATGTTACACTTTGCCAGGGAAAGGTGGAGGAATTAAATGGATTTTATTTGTAGATAAGGTTAGGCAGAGAGGTTTCATATGATTATTTCTTAGCTTGCAGACTAAAGCATGTACTGTATGTTAGAACTAAATTCATCTTCCATTTCTCTACTGTGATTTGTGTCATAATAAATTTTAAGTTTCTTCTCTAAATTATTTCCCTCTCTGTAATTTCCTCTGGTGACTCTTGGACCCTGAAGTGCCACTAGCTGCAAAATTACAGATGGGAGTATTTTGAACTTCAGTCATTCACAAGAAATTCATAACCCTGACATCCCACAAATACTGTATTTGGTGTGAGATGAAAGGAACTTATTCACTGCTTTAATCATGTCCTATTCATTTCTATAAACGAGGATTTCTCTTTATTCAAGCATCTCTCCATTTCTTTCTTGCCCACTCCAGGACTGACAAAATTTCAAATAACTCATAACAAAGTGAACACATTTTGCAGCGGAACATGATCACTGCAGGAGTAAGGGAAGGAAATTGCACAAGAGCAGTGAAAGGAACCTTTGGATTACAAAATCTAGTAATTTTTATAGAAAAAAAAAATACAAAGGCTCCAGTACAGATCTCCTTAAATCTGGATCACAGCTTTATTGTGAGGCACTAAGTACCATTTTGGTACAGTCTTCTCTTCTGTCTTTCTCCCAAGGACCGATCCAGGGTGAAACCTCACTGTGCCAGCCCATGCTGGGCTGAATTATATTTGCTGTCAGTTATAGAATCTTCAAATCATAGAATAGTTTGGGTTAGAAGTGACCATTAAAGGTCATCTAGTTCATCCTGCACCAGGGAGTTCCCATTTAGCATCAAAATATAATTCCTCTTATAAGCTTTAGAATTTCTGGCTTTATGTTTCCTTTTGCATTTCTGATCTTTATGAGATCATTGCCCTGGCTGGTTCAGTATGCAAAGGCAGGGAAATAAACATGGAAATAGGCAGGAGTGATGCTGCAGCCAGCTCTAACCAAGAATTTAGAAAAGCTGAGTCTTCCAGGAATAACACTGGTTTCTTTTTTACAACCTAACACTGCTACACACACACACACAAATCCTAATATTGTGGCAGAGCAAAATGAAAGATTGAATTTGTTTTCCCAACTGTATTAATTATGTAATTTACTATTATGTTATTCTCCATCTCCTCTCTTAAGAAATCAGCTCTTTTGGTGCATTTTGGGCCTGTTCTGTGTTTAACTCTTGTTCAACACGGTGACCAGACCAGTTCACTCAGGTGAGGAGCCTGGCTGTGTCAGGGGTGCCCCCTCTCACTGCCCTCCAGGTTCTGGTGCTGTCTGGAGCCTCTCCAGCTTTGCCTTCAGCTAACCAAGCACCACTGCTGCCCTTTCCACTGCTGCTCTGCTCCACATGACAAAGAAAATGAGAGAGTTTAAGAGGTTTTTCATAACCTGAGAATGTTTTCAGAGAACACAAAATATTTCCTCTCATGTTGGCAAAGCAATAAAATTAATGTCACCTTCCTCTCCATCTCAGTTTATTTGAGTGCCCAAGTTTTTCAGAGTCATCTTGCCCTGGGTGACCAAGGGGCCAGATAATTTCCCCAACGTTGTTACATTTATATGTCTCACTTTATTGTTCTGATAATTCATCAAAGGATCCTCCTGCCTTCCTTGCCAACCTTTCATTCTTCATTCCTGCAACACTTGCTTTGTTTTGTAAAACAGATCTAGGGCAGAATTTCTCATCTCACTTGATGATTACTAGATTTTCTTAACAACATTTTCTGAGATAAATTATCAAAGACATTCTGAAATTTCCTTAAATATTTATATTAAATGGCTCTGCCTAATCACTGAGATCTTCAAGATTTTTTTTAGGAAGTTATAAAAGGCATGTTTCACTGCTACTGGATCTGCCATGCTTAGCATTAAGCAGATATTTTAGTTTGCTAACTTATATTTCAACATTTCTTTCTTTTTCTTTGAGTTGAGATGATCTTGATCTTAAAGTAAAATACATGCAATGTTCCAGTGCTTTGGTACAGCAGAACAGCCTATTTTTAAGGGAAACTTGCATGATTTTGTTAACAGCTATCAGTCTTGATTGATGCCATCTGCTCTGGGAGGTTTGTTACTTTAGCATGTCAATCCTGCAGTTTCTCTTCTGATACCTCAGTGTTTGACAGGCACCCATCTACAGTAATTAAATAGAATATCTAGAGACTGACTGTATTTTCAATTGGTAAAGACTGATGAGAGGATGTGATCTAGCCTCTATAATTGTATCTTGTCATTTTTAACTGCCCCTTTGATCCAGCAAATTCACTAATTCTGTTTTAGATATTTAAATTTCTCGTTTGTTTGTAGAAATGTGTCTCTTTGCATTTGAAATATCCCCTCAGTCCTCCTGTTTCCCCAGTCTTTCATTTTTCCCTTGCCAGTTTACGTTCCTGTCTTTTGGGTTAGCCAGGGCTAGATTTGCTTTTCCTGAAGGTTACCTGTTTGGTTCATCATGCTGTGTTTGTTTTTTCTAGCCTTCCTGCTTCCTTTTTGGTTTCGGGGTATGCATACCTTCTGTGATGCAATTATGGTATGCTTAAGTAGTTCCATGTTGAGGGTAAAGATTGCAATGCATTCACTTCTGACTCGTTCTCTGCACTTCTTTCCAACCCTTTCCTCCCTCCAAAAGCAAGAAATTTAAAGGATTATATTTTAATTGCAGTGCAGTTTAAGTGTTATGTTGTTATTAGGCTTCTATCTGCACCCCAGGAGGCTTTACATGACGTTTTGTATTTCTCATGTTTCACCAGTGTGCAGGGGTAATTGTGTATTAGCTTCTTGATTTAGGACTGGCCCAGACCCAAGTCTCTACACTTCTAGAAACTGCATGAAGTGCAGTTGTGACACAAACAAGCAGCAAATACAATTTCAAATAAAGTTCCTGCCAAGGCGCTTTGAAAGGAAATGATAAATTCAGATTGGTCAGACCATTTGATGCTGGAGCAGGCTTCAGTGACTTCAAGGGCTCTAGCAGGGTTTTGGAAAAAAGCTGGGTGTGTTATCAGGCTGGTGCCCTCTAGAAAGGTAAGAGTTGCTTTGTTTTTTTACACCATGATCCTGTTAAACCATGTTTGCTAAACAAGAAACTGGGAAAAAATAGGAAGAAAAATCCTGGTTTAAGACCAAGAGACACACATGCTTTGTTTTAGCATCTCTCTGCCATGGTAGGACAAACTGCTTTAATCAGTTTCAAAAACCATGCACAGCTCTGGAACCCAGAGGAAAAACAGAGGCATTTAAAGGAAAATGCCCAGAGCATGGAGAAGGGGAGGAAAGAGGATCAGGGAGGAAAAAAGTGACATCTTGCTTCTGCTCAGGAGGAATATGATCTGTGCAGGAAGTAAAAATTAGGGAAGGGTCAGGCAAAGCTCTGGATACAAACAAATAGTTTCCTTGTAGAGCCTGGCTATGAATGACAGCAGATCACAGGACTGCAAAGATGCAACCAAATCCAGGTCCAGCTTAGACTGGGGGACCTGGGAGTGCTCCAAGTCAGCATGACCGATCTGGTTCCATCCCAGTTCCCTTCCCTGCGAGTGAGCATGGCAGCCAGGTGGGAGCTGCGCGCCCTTCAAGCCACATTGCCAGTTTGGGTGTCTCAGGAGCACAGCAGGGCATAAATGCCACTGCACAAGGTGGAGGCCACTTCAGAGAGTGGCACCAGACTTCAGCACGGTGGGTTGGGGCTGGTTTGGCTGTGGCTAACTGCAGTCAATGGAAAAGTCTCCTTCCTGATGTAAGTGCAGGACTTACACCTTTACAGAGAAGAAGCAGCAGTCTCCAGCTTTAGGTTAAGTTCTCTGTGGCCATGGCAGTAAGACAACATTACATTCACTGGAATTCAGCTTTGAAAGGAGTTGCATAAAAGAAAATAATAGCACCACCATATTTTGTTAGGAGAAAATGAAAGAAGATTTTTTTTTTTAAACTGACCCTTGGCAGCCTGTTTAAAAGAGCTTGAAACTATCTGAACTACACAAGAAAAAAAAAAAAAAATAAAAACATGCCCACAAGGGCTGAAAAATCACTTCAGTAATAGATGGCTTTTAACTTTACATCAGAAAATGTTTGGCAGGCATAATTTTAAAGTGTTAGGAAAATGTGTGTGATGACTGCTTGGGTGAAAGAGCAAATGTAGTCCACAGTGAGATTTATCAAATGTTCACATAAGCAATCAGAATCTGGCAGGGCCAGCCGCCCGTGGAGAGGGGCAAAGAGGATCACAGCTCTAAACTCTGAAAATTTAATGAAGCCCACTGATTTCTTGCAGGATTTTTTTTTTTTAGCATGTTCATGTGTCATGGGAATGCTAGTGAGCAGAAGGCTATGACAAAATGCCAGCTATAAGGCATAAGGGAAACAAAGCACTCCAAACCCCACCAAAATCCAACCCACCCTTTTTCCTTTCTAAAGCTGCAAACATTCTTGATGTCTCAACACCCCTGAGCATCCTTATGTGCTATCCTTAATCACACAAACAAGCCTATTGACCTGAATGGGGTTATCAGGAGTTCCAGGACTGGCCTCTTTTCACAGAGACCAGAAGAGCACCAAATTTCCTGGGGCTTGCACAGGAATATGTACAGAGGCTTGAGCTCCAGTGGAAGGAGCAGAGAGTGCTGTCTGAGGGATTCATGAAAGCAGGAGCTGACTATCTGTTTACAAAGGGAAAGAGGGACATCAAGGAAAAAAGAAAAATTAGGAGCTGTGGGGCTAGGGGGGAAATGCCATTTAAAGAACAGTGTAGTTTTCCTTAGTTTTATGCTACAAATATCTAAGCAGCATGCTTTTGTCATTCTGCTGGAATAGCATCCTATCAAAGTGTATTTTTCCAGCATCTTTTGTGGCACAAGAAGATTTAGAAAGAAAGTTTTTATAGTTCAGACACCTCATAGATCTCTCCTCCCACTGCTTGACACATGACCTTTTTGCAAGCAATGACACTTGGGAAGGTGTGTGCTTGGGAGATTCCTTGGAGTGACAGCAGGCTGTGACAGCACTGTACACCCATCCAGAGTGCTCCTGGCTCCTGTGTGCCAGAAATGAGGCACCAAATGACACAGCCAGGCAGCAAGGTGCCCCAGACCTGACGTGGGCTTTTGGAGAGTGATGGAGGTGCTGGAAATATGTAACAGCCAGGCCTTGCTGAAAACATCAGAGGAGGGAACCAGATGGGCGAGTCTTATGCTCCCTGTAAGAGCCTTGACAGGTTGTGGATAATTAGTTTGTGTAGACTGGAGGCAAGCCAGCAATACCTTGGTCTAGATCCCACATGTGAGAGGTATGAGTGGGAGTTAGGGGTACCTTGTGTCTCCCAGGAATGGGCTGTGTCCTGTATGTAAAAACACAGAATTTGATCCTGCATTTTCACTTTCATCAGGACTGTGCTGACTTTCCAAGTCCCCAAGGATACATGAAAGCCTTATGTCTGTTTGGCCCAAATTGTTAGCAACTCATACGTTCCATATGAAGCTCACCATAAAATAACAAAAAGAAATTACTTAATTGAATATGTTTGGAACTTAATATCAGAGGAGTGTAACAAATAAGAAACAGTCAAAGAGTTAGGGAGAAATTACAAATTTCAACACACATGCAGCTGCCTTGTGGAAAAACAATCAAAACTACTACATTTAATATGGCTATGCATCTAGAATAATTTCCATCTAGACATGGAGAAACACTTAACATATTTTGCTTGAGATTTCTCCATTATATTTTCCGGAACAAAAAGGGAAACTGTGAAACTCTGCAGTGATTAGTCTAAGGTCATAGGGCAGGAGATCTGGAAGAAGAATTTTGGAGTCTCAGTAATATACTTTAACCACAAGGCCACCCTTCAGTCTCTTTCACACTGACGACTTTGAAACTAGCTTTAAAAGATCCAGTGAGAAGCAAGATGGGAGTGATAGCTAGCTACACTAGATAGCCAAAGGCAACAAAAAAGATTAGAGACATGTGGGGGTATTTCTAAACAAAAAGATTAAAACCAGAACTATTTCATTTAGAAAGGAAAACAGTAAAAGATGATGGAATTGAGGTATGTAAAATAATGAATGGTGTGAAGGAGAAATCAGATGCCCTTCATAAAAACAAGAGGGCACCTAATGGAATTAAAAAAGGCATTAGCTTATAAATTAATAAGGACATCACTCTACAGCTTATCTCTCAGCAACCTGTGGAACTCTCAGTTGCAGGACATTGATGCAAATACTTGAGGAAGACTCAGGAGAAAAAGAAAGACTGTAAGCAGCCAGTAATAAATATAGATTTTTTTAGTTAAAGAAAATGCTTCTTCAAAGCCACAGTTTTCCCTGAAAGAACCACCTCTCTTCCTGAGAAAGAGTTAATTTTTAATTTTTTATTCCTGACCAGAGCTCCTTCCAAACAGGAACGCTCCTGCCTACTGGTTTCTCAGGAAGTCTCTTCCTTGAAACAGCATTACCAGCCTTAGAAATTCACTTTTCTGCTAATAGCAAAAATCATGTCCTTATTTTGCCTCCAGGAATCCCAAGCTATTTTTGTACCACAGAGGCCACTGTAAGGAAAAGCTGGAGGATATGGAAGGTTGCACTTTCTTATTTTGTCTCTCAGCTCACATCTGCAGCCATTTTGAATTCCACAGCTTCTGTCCTTCTCCTGCAGAGCCAAGCTGCAGATCCAAGTAAGATCCAAGATTCCACCTGGATCTCATCGGTGACTATCTCCTAAATGCCTAGAATAAACCCACTGGCCTTTTGTTTGTCCACACAGAATGGAGTTCCATCTACCCCAGCTCTCCCTTTTGACTCTGTCTAGAATAAACCCACTGGCCTTTCGTTTGTCCCACCTGCCCCAGCTCTCCCTTTAGACTCTGTTTGAATTCCTCCGCTGGACTTTCACCAGTCTCCAAGGCTCTCCCTAACTTCCTTGCATTTGTGAGCCCCCTTTGATAAGCAAGGTGTAAAGTGTCCTCTGCCGACTTAGTCAGCCCTTTTCTCATTTTCTCCTGTAATGGTCTTCATGCCTTCACCTACAGCCACCAGCTGGGACATCACTACAGTCCCTCTCCCATACAGATGTTAAGCCCGCCAAACCCCTTTCCTGCCACCCCACTTAGAGCAGAACAGGCTGCTATAGATACGTGGTGTCAAACCTGCCTCTTACTGGAGAGCCAGGAATGTCTGTTTACCTTGTGTGAGTGGTCCTTAGCGCCTGGATTATCTCTCCTTGGTGTTTAAAAAGATTTGGTGTAATGGGTACATAATGGGCTACAGATATGATAACGATCTGTGAATTATTCAGCACTGGTCCTCTGTGCTGAGCGATGGCCCATCAATCTCTCTTAGAGCAACTTAACTAAACCTCTAGGTGAGTCTTGCCTTGTTTAGAAAGCAGTACATCCTGGGGAGAGCCGCATCCTTATTTTAGCTAGAGACCCCCATTATTTCATTCCCCAGATCCTGGCGAACCGGGCGCTCCTCCCTCTTTCCCCTGACACAGCTCTGTCATGATGCTGATGGACCTCATCTCCCTTTGCAGGCTGTGCTACGCATCTCTTCCACCTAATGCCGCCGCCAACTTCAGTTCACAAAGGGAAATAAAGCCGTTTGAAGGCAAAGTGCTCTTAGGAAGTAAACTTCCAGTTACTCCGGCAGCCCCTGGATTCTTTGGTTTCCAACAGTTATTCGGAGTTATATATATAAATACCCAAAGCCTGCCGCTCCTCTCCTCTCTTCTCCCTGCTCTCCTGGCAGCACTGGTAGCAGGAGATATTATTAATTGTTAAATACCCGCAGTGCTCTGCTGCAGGAGGGGAGATGCTCCTGCCCCACCAAGATTTACAGACTGGGCATGCAGGCAAATTAGCGCGCTGAAAGTTGGCTGGGTGGCTGGATGATCGAGAGGATGTTTTTAAGTTACGTTTTAAGAAAGCGAGGAAAAGAAAAAAAAAAAAAAGGCTTTTTGCTCATCTTTCTTTGCTAAATCTCCCCTCTATTTCTTACAGAATGTGTTGAAAATAAAGTGAATGCCACTAAATAAATCATAGGAAAACCGTAAGCATTAAAGGTCTAACTTGGAAAAAATGAAGAAAAATAGAAAGAGAAACAGTTTTGCAGCTGGAACAAAAATAAACTAAGGTTCCTATGTGAATAGCAAAACAGAAATTCCTCTCATCGACAAAACTTATGCAAAATTTTCACTGATTATAAAAACAGATACTGATTTTTTTTTGACTGTGAAAAATTCAGTGTTTTAAAAATGTTTCTGTCAGTTGGCGTTTTTCAAATTTCTATCTGAGGAACATTCAAAATAAATAGTGGGTTTTGGGTATGGAAATTGACTGTTCACACACACACATACGCATTATATATACACACATATATAAATGTGTATATTCTTTTAAAAAGCTAACTATTTTGTCCACTGACAGAAATGATGAAAAAAACTTAATCGATCATAGCCTATTGGTCACAACTAAAGTAACTGAGGTACCTTTTTGGAAATACTCTCCAAGCAGCCCAGGTTTCAAAGGTGTGCACAAAACAGAGTATTACCAAATTTAAGATCTCACTTTCAATGCTGCATCTTCTAGATAATGCATCCCAAAGTGTTCTGGGAAACTATTGCGTAAACAGGCCCAGTTTACATGCACTTTTACTGTCATTTGGCTTGAACAGCTACTCCTCTACTCTCTGGAATTCACTACCTGTGTGACTTCACAGGGAATTTTCACATCACTTTGCACACTACACATTGCTGAAAAGGACTTTAAAGCCTCTTCTAATCTCCTTTCAAAAGACAGACTGTCCATTCCCCAGTCATCCCTCTAGCTGTGGTTCCAGCTTGAGCTCACCTTCCTCAAAGATGAACACTTGGAGATGCACACTGTGATTAAGTTTCACACGTGACTTACACAGAAATATTAACACCTCCTCATATCTGCTGGAGATATTTTGCCTGGGACAACCTCCCATCATTTCTGCCTGATCCAGTCATGATGTGGCTTCAGAGACCATCTGTGAGGACTGAAAGCTGACAGGTGAGGTCTGACAAAGAACCTACAGGGGGTAGGACCTTTGTCAGGTCATTCAGCAGTAGGAGCCAGTTTTGTCCCACACCAGCAGCCTGTTAGATAGAGCCAACACAATCACAGAGTCAGAATTGGAATGCACATGCCTGTGACTCTGTCCAGAGAAAATAAGGGGAAACCCATAGATGACTATACTGAACCTGAGGTTTGAGGCAGAACTGAGTCATAAACACTGGCTGAGGGGGAAGAACCACAGATGTAAAGGTGTTGTTTGAGAATGAGAAGCAGAAAGAGCCATTACCCTGTGTGAGACAGAACTCCTTCTCCTTCTCCTACCATCTTCGACCAACCCTGCTGTTCAGAGGTGGGTTTTTTAAAGTTTTGGCATTTTTTAAAAGCCTGTTCCTTATCCATGAGTGCACTGGGCAAGGAAGACTAGTTGAGTAAAAGCCACTAAATAATTTGTCAGGATGAGCTGTCCTTTGCCCCAGCAAGCACTCCTAAACCTTGCACCCGCAGACCTGGGCTGCACAAACCACCTGCAAAGCCGCGTCTGCACGAAGCTGCCAACCACATCAAACCGTGCCTTGCATCGCCAGTGGGGCAGGCAGCCAGATGAGGAGCTGTCAGGGAGAGGTTATCAGGTGAGCCATTCACTCCATAAACACGGGATTACAGCTGAACTTTCTACAGCATCAGCTTTGGCTCATTTGGATATGGGATGTCGTTCATTTGATTTCTGGATTAAAAGCGTGATTAAAATACACATTAGAGAACCCAAGACTATTAAAGCTACAGCATACATCATCAACATGGAATGTGTTAATGGCTTTCACTTCAAGATTTTTTTTGAAGGTGTTATCAGCTAGGAAGATAGTAGCTACTCCCTTCTCCTGCCTATAGACGTTCTCTAAACATACATATTAAACTTAATTCACCAAAGAAGTAGAAAAAGAAGAGCTCTCTGCCTGCATGAGTAGTAAAGCTAGGCAAAATAAAAATAAAAATAAAAATAAAAATGAAGATGTATATTTTATATTTGTTTCCTTCTAAAATCAAACTTCTTTCTTTAAAAAAAATTTATTCTGTGGAAAGCTGGACAACAAAAATCTGTATTTTAACACAGGAAAACAAATTGATGCTTTGTGAAACAACACAGAAGTCAATGGCACTATACCAGAGATGAATTTTACCCAGGCTGTAAAAAGAAAACATAAATGCAACACAGACCAACAGAAAAGATTCCATTTAGAGTAAGAATTATGTTTCTGTCAGAAAAAAAAAAACAACAACTAACTAAATTTATTTCCTGGAAGGAGATCCAACTTGGCTCCACTGCAACAGTGTAAAAGGATCCAAAATAAGTAACAGCAGGCATCTCCACTAAAATTTGCTTCTGATCAACATTATTTTTCCTCTGGAACAAGAGAAGAGTTGAACAAGTACTGCAAGTGAGACACAGTAGTTTACTGCACAGAACATGAGAAAGGAGGCTAAAGCTCTGGCATTTAGAACTCTGCTTAGCCAGGGAGCCAGTACAAGCTCTTAACCAAACCACATGCCCTCTGTGGAGCTAATTCCCAACTAAATGCTTTCTATTTCAGACATGTAAGCTCAAATTGGAGGGGGGGAGGGGGTGGAATAGTCTTAATTACACCCAAATTCTACGCCTGCTTCCCCACGCATGAGGATGCCAGGTGAGACCCTCACTGCAGCAATGTCAGCTCTCTGAAGTACCAGCATCTTACTAAATTCATCTGATGACAGGAAAGCAGGAACTTTATATTGTGCTTTAGAGGTGGCAGTTTGTACATACCAGCACACATTATTAAATGAAGAGTAAAGCACCACAACCACACTCTGTACATCTGCGTCTGCTTTATGGTATCCTGAAAATATTTCTAAAGTAGCTGGAATATAGAAAGCAGAAATTATCATTCCTTCCCAGCTAGGCTCATGTGAAATGCTATCTGACTGTGACTGGCAGATTTGGTATTTTGTTAATTGTGAGAGACCCCACTTTGAATAATGTACAAACATTTGTTATGATCAGTGAGTATTTCCCTTCACATCGCATTTTCTCCATACATAAACTTACCATAATCCAATAAAGAGCCTATGTGAGCAAGTCTTCTACATGCAGCCTTTCCACTGCACAGGGGAAAGCCAGGCTGTTTTTGCAAACGATGTTCATGCAATTTTTCATTTCTGCCTGAGTGAGATCTGCAATGAATGGAAGTTTTCCTCACGCAAAATCTTACGGTGTTCCTAGGGTGTTCCAACATAAAACTGAAGGTTTCATTCAGAGATATCTAGTAAGAAATGCTTCTCGGAATCCAGTAAAAAAACCCTGCACTAGAGATGAGGAAATCGTTCATTAAAAAAACTTCACAATATCAAGACCCAACTAGGGAACTATGCTGAGGTGACAAATGAAATTGTAATGGGGGAAAAAAACCTGAATAATCAAAAGCCAACTGAGTCCTAAAGTTTCGCAGCAATTTGTCTTTCAAAAAGTGGATGTACACCAAATACTCCCCCTAAAATCTTGCATATAATTAACTCATGGTCAAAATAGAACTAACATTAATTCGGTGTTTCTAAGGGACAGAGGAACACATAAGGTCCAAACTTGACTTAAATCCAGAAGAATTCCACTGAAATCAATGGTTACAGCAGTGCAAATCAGCAAGAGATCTAAATCTGTCCTAGCTGATTCCAGATCTATCTTTTATTTGCTATATCGCTTCAGGCAAGTCAGTGACCTTCTTTTTATTTCTCAGTTTCTCCATCCGTAAAATGGTGATAATATTGTTGTAATACATGAAGATTGGGGGGGACTAATTAGTTCTCTAACATGGTCTGGATATGGAAATTTCTCGGGATCAATGATTTTTAGTCACCTCCATCATCTTTACTGACTCATTATAATCTTAATACTTGGGTTTTTGCTTGCTTGCATGTTTCTCTTTTAAAAACCACAAGCCATAGCCTGGTATCCTTATTCAAGTTTTATGGTGTTTACTTCCACGGGAGCATTCACATGAGAAAACCGAGTACAAAATTTGGAATTGGCCTCAACAACAAACGGTGAGGCTAATTCAAACGAAACTCATAAATCAGTGCACGAAATTAATATCGTTTACGTTCGTTTTTTCAAGAGCACAGTTTATTAACTGATGCCCGAACAACCAGGACACAAACAAGAAAGTAGCAAATCTTTCTTCACCCTTGAACAACGCACGCTGCACTGGCATTTGAAGGGACAGTCGGTTTTGTTCAAACAGTTAAAGCGGGGAAAAATAAATAATGAAGAACAACCCAACCTGAAAACACCCTAACGTCTGACAGCTCTGCGAGGGACCTCTAGCGAGTGCTAGAACATTGTGTGTTGTGCTTCGGGCGCAATTAATACACCAAAATCACCGCAGTCATTTTGAATAGGCAAAGGGAAGTTTCGCCAAATGCCTCCGACCCGCGGGGCCCGCATCCTTCCGCGGGCCGAGCATCCTTCCGCGGGCGCTGCCGAACCCCACTCGCAGCTATTAACCTGACACTTTT
>VWYP01026241.1:0-82961 GCA_013400435.1 Pycnonotus jocosus | reverse complement strand
CCCCCCCACCCCAACTCACACTTCTGATATTTCTCTCTCCCGGCAGCGGTCTGCTCTCCTCGCTACACCAGAGAGAAATGCAATAGCTTGGCTAAGGTAGACAGAGCAAAATACAGAGAATAGTTGCTCCAGGGCTTTGAAACCCCTCAAGGCAAGGATCAGGATACAATTAGCTCATGTCTCTACCTCCAGTCTGAATCAATCTCCGAAATAAAAGTTAAATTAAATTAACTGATCACACGGGCATAAAATTGATCTCTTTCGAAAAGTGCATATAGAAAGATATATATATATATCGCGTGTATTTTTTTTCGGATTTTTTTGGTGGAAAAAACAGTCTCGTTCCAGCCTACAACTTGCTTTTTACTCTCCTCTTGCACAGAAAAGCTGATTTTAATCGTTGTGATTAGTTTTGATGTAACGTTTCCGCGGGCGATTTCTGCAAATGGATGGAGTGTTTCTTTGCCAGAAGAGGGAAAAGCAGCAGATGATGATAATTATAAGGATTGTTGGTTGTTTCTTTCTTTCTTTCTGTCTCTCTCTTTCTTTTTATTTGTATTTAGATCGGTCTCTTCTCTTTCCCGAGTTGACCTGACATTGCCATTGCACTAAGGTCGCACAACTTGTTGATTAGGATCACCTCCCGTTTTGATCGAGGGATATGGGATAATTTGGCAGTGGAGCAACACATTTTCTGTTCCCTTGGCTATATAACTTCCCAAATGACGTGTATAAAAATAAGCACATGGAGTCTGCTTTGCCCCAATCAAGTCTGAATCAATGCCTGGGGGTGATACACAAACTCATTTCAAATGTTCAACCATGCAGAATTGCAAAAAGATTGAAGAGGTTGCACTGCATTTTTAAAATTTTTATATATGTGTCTAACTCTTTTTTTTTTAAGCAGCAAAATTAAAAGAAAACAAATCCGTGTAAGCAAATGCAGGAATTTACCGCTTAGGTTCATGTGACATCTCTCCAAATGCTACTAACTTTCCTTCTCCAATTACCCAATTACAATGGAGCCTTGCCTTTTTAATTTTCTTTACCCTGCAGTTTGCAGCTGCCTTCTCCTGAAGATAACGAAACCGTGAATAGACAAATAATTTACAAATCTTATTCTTGGTCACTTTCCCCTTATTCTACCTTTTTTTTTTTTGCCTCCCACTCCACGTATATTGCTTTGTTCAAAGCTACTGTGCATAGAAGCTGTATTAATTTGTTGTTGTTCTTGTTAGAGTGGACTATTTTGTCGTAAACCCACGGGTCACCTCCCATTAGTGTCACATCCTCGCTGTATACTTTTGTGAAACGGTATGTTTCTAAGCACTTCACAGTCCATTAATTCAGGGACTTTACTGACATTTCTTAAGAGAAAGACCAGGCTACGAGGCCAAAACTGCCCAGTAAATCCCCTGAATAGAATCAGACTTGTCCAGAGAATATCTGCAATTAGCTTTTTATGAAATTTTTTTTAGTATTTTAGAGAAAGTAATGCAAAATATAACAATTGCCTTTTCTCCTACGGCAGCTGCTGCAGCCTAAGGAATGACTAATTCTCTTGCTTAAAACCACATCCAACCCAATTCATTCTTTTTGGTTTTCCTCTTTGCTTTAGGTGATAAGCCTAATAACATGGTAGGACTTCTCATGTAGGAATCTCGCACCATTTTCGAATGCTTTGTCATTCTGTTGTAAGGAGAACAAATAGGTTAATTAACCAGAAATGGCTGACAGAAATTAAGAGGAAAAAAACTAGAGTAATCACACACTTACATGCCCCAAGAAACGTGGCTTCATCTTCAAATTCTATTTCTAATATTATTCCAAAAACTAGTAGCACACAAGGGGAAAAACTCCCCTCAGCCATATGCGCCTTCCTCAACTGGGTTTGTAAGGAACAGGATCATTGCAACTCTTACTAATGTTATGGAGCTTGAGCACAGTCATTTTAAAGTACTTAAAGCTGTTTCAACAATATAAAGGTTCTCATGGTTTGTCAGTTCACAGCAAGGAAAAATTTCAGTTTTCCATCCAGATGAAATAAAACCTTACATAAAGTCCAGTACACCTGTGTCGTGACCTAACTTTATTTCTGTATTACAATGTGTCAACACAAAAAAATTGTTATGGCCTGTGTATGTGACTTTTAAAAATGCTTCACTGCTCCTCTCTTTCTAACAAATAAATAAAGCCATGCCAGCAGCCTGGCACTCATTAGCGACCTGCATAATGCAGAGAAAAATAATCAGTAAAGGAACAAACTTTAATTTCAAGCTAACAAATGGCTATAATGGTGAAAGGTGAAGAAAAATAGCAATATAGCATCCTTTAAAAATATGAAAAATACCCTTGTACAGTTATTTTACCTCCAGCAGAGGGTTTATCAAATGATGTCAGCACTAGATAAGAAAAGGTATATTTTCCTCATGAAGTAAAAAAATCATATTATTTTTTACTGTAAGGAGGCTCATTTGGTGAAACTTTCTTCTCCAAGACAGAAAATCATGGACTGAAGTGGGATAGGGTAAATGCCCACGGGGGCAGCTGCAAGCCCTTTTGGGTAGATATTGCTGCCTCAGTTTGTCCACCATCATGTCAAGATGGGAGTGTAGCCTGGTTCTTCCCTCTACGCAGGGGATCCAAAATATAAAGGCACATGAATAAAATGGAGATTTACTTGAAGAAGTCGATATTAACTGCTCCACTGAAGTACTGCCTGCATCTCTTTTCACATGCAAATTAAACATTTCCATAGTAAGTCCCCAGAAGAGGAGAGAGACTCTGGCTCTGTCTATTCTTTCTTCTCAGAGTTTGCAGTGTCTTCAGCCTTCACTGTCTAAACTCGGGCCTGAGTTTACTACTGATGAGGCCAAACTCTGATCTAGGGATGTATTTTGACGTTGATAATGTTCACTAGATATAAATATAACCAGTACAGGCTGCCACATATATCTAAATAAGATAGCAGTGTTTACCTTTATTAACTGCTGGGAGGTAATTTGCATACAAAGGAGAACATATTAAACCAAATTCTGTTCCATTTTACTCGGAGTTATCTTTTTTTAAACAGGTTTATATAAACTACAACATGTTTGTGCATTATGAATATTTTACTGATGCTGAATAGCAACCTTAATGAGCTCAAACTGAGCTTAATATTTGACTTCTGAATTTTTCCTCAAATCATCACCTGTTCATAATTAGCCTCTGGAAAACTACAGTAGATTTTCCATGTCTTTGTCAATGTTAACAGTTTGGAAAATTGCAGCTTTTGAACAGGCAGGTTTTCCAATGGCTGCAGATCATATGTGTCCACTTGCTAAAGGGCATAATTTCTGATTTATCTATAATCCTGTCTGGAAACAAGGACATTGACTATTCTCAGGAAGGCCCTCTTGTCAGCTTGACCTTCTTTTAAAAATTCCTTCTTGCAGTTCATGGACTTCATGTGTGCTGCAGTCTTGTTTCAAAAATACTGAGAACAGCAGCTTAGTGTGGAAATATAAAGCTAGCAAGAGTTGCCTGCAGTAGATGTTTTGTCAGTGGCTCTTTTTTCCTTTGAGAAAAATAGAAAAGATTTTACGTTGCATTTGAATAAGGGAGATTTATAAACACAGTTTTTCCAGATTTGTTTTCCCCAAGGAGTGTTAAAAATAATGTATCTTTTTCTTTATTACCAGCAACATTTTGATGCAGTATTTGAAGAAATAGATTTTGTTATTTAGCTGTGAAATGGATTGAACAGTGTGAACCCTACCAAACAGAAAAGTAGCCTAAGCAACATCATCCCTTCTGCATTTGTGAGAATAACAGGGTGTTAGATCTTCTACAGGGAGAGAGCTGAACTTGAGCAGCAACAAGTGCTTTTACCATGTTTCTTCTACATGGTCCTTGTGTACTGCTTTCACTTATGTCCTTTAGCTGCTAATTAAAAAGAAGAAGTTGAACAAAACCACTTCTTCATCCCATTACACGTCCTGGTTATGTGGTTGTTACCCTATGTCAGGCAATGTGAATCCATACAGATAGAGCAGTGGTGGATTTCCTTGTGGATCCCTTAGCTCCCACCTCATGTCATGACCAGATGTGACAGTTCTGCCTGCCAGTCACTGTAAGAGGGAGTGATGTCTCTCTCTGCATCCCAGCACCAAAATCTCTTGTACAGCAAGCTCCTTCAGTTGTCTGTTTCAGAGAACAACACCACACTTGTTGAGTCATCATTTTAATGTGTCCCACTAAAATGGAACCTGGAGCTCATTTTTTAAAAAAATTTATCATTGGTATGAAAACTCCCAGAGTGAACTCCCCTCTCCAGAAACATACATTTTTACAGAAGGAGTGTACAAAACTCTCCTGGGAGTTTCTTTCTCCGTTATGAAGCTATGGATAATCTTACAGCCTGCATGGGTAATCAAGGCATCACAGAGAATTTTCACAGAAAGCCTCTCTTCGGGTTTTGGGGGCTGTTCTGTGAGTGTGGTTTGGAAGCCTTCAGCACTTCTAAGTCTCTCTGCCAGCAATGGAGGCTAGAGGTGCTAAAATCTCTAGCAAATCATGACACTTGTGGATAGGTTAAAAAGGTTAGAGCATTGCCTTTGAGGGTGTAGGATTGAAAATGTGAACCCTGGTGTCATTGCCTCCTATGGGCATATGCATTTATAATTAACTTTGGGAAATTCTCTGCATTTCTCTCGTGTTCTCTGCATTTCTCTTCACTCCCCAGTTATTCTTTCCCCTGAGAAACAGCTCCTCTACTTGCTTGGTGATTGCAGAGGCTTTCTGGGGGGCACAGGAGGATAGTACCACACTCGCTTTGTTTCCTGCCTTCAGACATTTCTGTGCAGAAGCCTTCCTCTGCTGCAAAACAGGTGAGAAAGGACCAATTCTACACAACTTGTCAGGGCAGAGGCAAGTCAGAGTTCACACATGCTCCTGCTGTCTTTGACTGGATTTCCTCAATGCACATTGGAAGCCTCTACCCCTCACTGCAAGCCAGATGTCTTTTCAGATTAGTCAATACCCTTTGCAAAAGGAATAATGCACATTTATGGTTACTGTAAGATTTTCTGGGCTGGATTGTATGAAATACCAGCAGGGCTGAATATGTATGGAAGGAGCTTCAATTGGTCTCACTGTTCAGAGAGACTGTGCAGAATTCAGGGCATAACTGATAATGTATCTCATGAGATTGTACAAATTGCTCCAAGATCGTTCCAATTTAACTGCTCAACTCCTTCTAATTAAAGACTACACTGAGGAAAAGTGGGTAAAATGTGCTTTTGTGGGTATGTGTGTATATGTTGGGGGAGAAGGGAAATCGGTAAGGAGAAAAAGAAGCTTTTGATTAAGTTGTTTTGCTGTTTCATATTCCAATAGCCTGTAACAAAAACACATGGTTTCTACAGGTAGTATAATCTGCCTCATTCTCAATTCATCTAGTCCAGAAATACTCAGTTTTACTTTGTGGTCCTATTGCCTGAGCCAAATCTGCTCATGAGAAGCCCTATAATACAATGGAAGTACCTTCAGGGCACCACAGAAATTTATGTTAGTGTATCTTTGTGCATCCTTTGGGTGACAGAATGTCTCTGCATTCCTACCTCTAAAAATGATTCCCTGAGCACATCTATATACACAGACACAATGAGCAGAGGTATTTGGTGTTTTTAAATAATAAAACACACCAACAACCTTCCCTTGTGGACTTTTAACATTAAAACTACCATTCTCAGAAGTGTTACTCAAATATACCCTGAGATTTCAGAAAGGAATTTGACATTGATGTTACAGCACTCTCTCTCAACAGAAATATATTTCTAAACACTCTCCTCCAGAAAATGTGTGATTCAGCATAATATGGAAATACATTGAGATCATTATTTGAAGTATGAATTTCTACCCAAGAAACCATCCTAGAGACCTGAGGAAATATTTCAGATGGATACACAATATAGTTGCAAGAGAAACTTAGGCTCTGAAATCTGGATTTATGTCTATGTTTTGAAAAGCCCAAAATCTGGGAGTGGGTATTATCATCTGAGATGTTCAAGGAGCTGATTTGGATAAAGAAAGGGGCAGACCACAGAATAGGAACAGGACTGTTGCTTCATCCACCCTTCAGAAACAGTGTATTCCAAGTCTTTAGACTTACAAATACGGCTTGTAAGGTGTGACCTGCAGGTTTTGGAACCAGACTTCTTTTCTAGACTCATTGTAGAGTAAGTGTATCTTTGTCAAGAGTATATTTGAAGGAGATACTCACTACCCTTCTGTTAAAGAAGCAGCAAGTGTCTGAAACAATCCCTTTCAAAAGCAAAAAAAAGGTTATTATTCGTATTACATTTATGTGTGACAGAAATTATGTTATGCTTTCAACATTATACATGAGCTTTGATAAACTGATATTGCCAGCATCTCCTGTTTTTTCTTTGTAGAAACAGGGATCTGTGGAAAGCAGTGGCACTTTTCTATTTTGAATAACTTGGGGAAATCCACTTTTAAATCAATGATGTGTCTCTCCCAGCCACTTCCTGAAAAGCAACATTTTTTCACATACTGATTTTATATTACTGTAATTTTCTGGGTTTGCAGGGAATTACAGGACCTGGGCTACTCTGGCCACACTTGATGAATGAGTTTATGCAAAGGAGGGAAGTTGCTTAAATGTTAAGGTACTGTGTGTTTCCTTCTTGATTGCATATATAGTGTATGTATCCCAGCTGCAGTTATAAGGGTAATTTTCATGTTTTCTTAATGTCTCAGTACCTATTTTTATGTAAGAAAAATGTATATAGTAGATAGTGATAGACAAGAGTAGTTTTTTTGTGTAATGATGCCAGTCAGGGATATGAGCCTTGTGGCCTCATCACAATCCATATTTGTTATTTTCTTGGTCAAAACCAGTGGCTTACCAGAAGCTCATAGATATTTTAATCCTTGCCCTGCTGGTCCTATCACAGCTGCTAGAGGGACATGAAGAGACCTACAAGTTAAAGAGGATTTTAGTTGACTGCCTGTGAAAATAAACACAGTCACATCTCCTAAGGCAGAGGCTGAAAATGTCTGCCAGGGAAAAACGTCCATCTGGCAAAACTCTCTCATGCCACAGTCACTGAAAATTGCTGTGCTAGTTCATGCAAAGGCAATGCTGCCATACACACCTCCAGGCAACCCTTCTCCATCCTGACCAGCAGAAGACAGATGTTGAGAGAAGTCCCTCCTGCTAGACTGCTCTGGGTTTGTTTTTTGTTTTGTTTTGTTTTGTTTTTTTTTTTTTTTTTTTTTTTTTTTTTTTGTGGTATTTCTTCCAGTCTTCAGCCTTCTGGTGAGCAACAGAACCATGGAGAGTACACAGGAAAGGGGAGCTCCTAGAAGAGAAAGGACATGATGATTACCAGGTACAAATCCAGAGACAATTCAAGGAAGGTGGCACAAAAGAGGCGTCTCAAAAGTAAGAACACATCAGCAGGAAAGCATGGCTGCCAAGGTGACATCTATGCTAGGAACACTCCCCTGACAGATATAAAAGCAAACAGTGCTGGCAAAGACTCAGTGGCTTGATGTAGTTGGCAGAGCTGCTGGTGCAAGGAAGGGAGAAGGGCTTGCGCCAAGGCAGCTGACTGCCTCCTCCTTTCCCTGCAATTACACTACCTGTGTGCACTGATAGCCACTCCAAAGTGAAAAATGACTACTGCAGATGCACCCATCCTGCCAAAGGTGGCTTATCCCTCTGTGTCTGAACTTCTCTTCTGCAGGAAAAAATGCTGCTAATGCAGCAGCAGCCATCTTCACTCTTATGACAGCCAGCACAGAAAAGCAGCTCCCAAAATGATCAGGAAGGATCACAAATGCAGAGAAAATACTCCTTTGCATTTGCCTGGTGNAAAATGATCAGGAAGGATCACAAAGGATCACAAATGCTGAGAAAATACTCCTTTGCCTGGTAATTTGCTGCCACTTATCAACGTCTTGGCTATGATATTGTCTCTTTTGATTTCTCTCTTAGTTTTTGTTTTCGATTTGCCTTTTAAACTCAGTGGTCAGCTAAACCACCCACACTGATGCCTAAGAATGGTCATAAGCTATTTCTCTATGCTGCCATACAGATAGACATGAAAATGTGCTTGTTGTGATTGTGCAGCAAATGCAAGCCAAACTTAAATCAAAGTAAAAGCTATGAGGTCACAGAGAAAAGCCTGCCAATGCTTATTCCCTTATAGTCATCCAAGATAAATTTCATTTGATCATCAGTCATCTCCAAGTTCAGGATACACCAATGCTTTTCAATTCTTCTCAGGCTTCTCACAGTTCTCTTCAATGGCACAGGACAAAAAGTATCAGCAAGTGTCACTCACTCATTGTTTATTTTCCTCTGCCAGCTCACTAATGCAAACACTCGTTGAAGGAAGTCTTGGTGTCCCCTTTGTAAGCACTTCATTGTCCTTTCTCAACAGCAGCCATGCTCAAAACCTGCAGGACCTGGGCAGGTCCTGGGATCCCTTAATAGCTGAGGAAAGTGAGTTGGAAAGCAGCCTTTTTCAGGAACAAGCTGGACTAAACTAGGTGGAGTCTGTCAAAACTGGGTTCGTTTTTCTTCTGGTTTTTATTTTCTGTAGCATGCCTTAGAATTTATTGGACATGACTTCCCAAGAAGCTGAGTGTCCCTGCTTCCCTGGGAGAATCCGGTGAATACTCTTTCAGCTGCTTTGCAAACATTGACTGACTAATCCATGCAACACCCCTCGAGATAGGAGAACGAGGCAGAGAGATTATATGACTTGCCCAAAGCCACAGGAGGAATAAGTGTCAGGCGTATTATGAACAGGGCATATAGATCAAAGGAAATACAATGAGCACTCAGGAGTTCCTGTCTTCCAGTCTGATTTTTACAACAGAGAACAACACTGCTTTTCTACTGTATAGCTTTTACAGGATTTTTAAAGCAAAGGATCTTGTCAAAAGCTTGAAGGAAATCCAAATAAATCATCTTAACTATACTTTATTGGCGTGGATGACTTCTGTTTGTGAAAGGAATTTACATGCTTGCTGGATTTCAGTGAGAAATGATGTTGTAAGATCACAAAGGCATAATCTATTTCTCAAGTAAAGTTAATACAACAACTTTCCTCTATAGTCATAGCTATAGAGCTGCAGGATTTCTCTTTATGTATGTGTTTTCAGTCTTAGCTAACATAGTTGCAAAACTACTAAGTGAAACATTTAAGTAGCGAACTTCCTTGTAATGAATCCTTGGCTTTCAATCACAGCACTTCAAGGAATGAGGAGCTTACAAATGGATGTGTACCACATGCCACCCTTCTGGATCTTTTTCACAGTTACTTGGTACTTCAGAGGCTTATATATCCCAAGAAAAAATAATTTTCATGGCAACAGTACTCCTTCTCAAACTGAAATCAATAGCAAAGTTCCTATAGATTTAAATACCTCAGGTTTGTACTTCTGATTTATGTCTTGATCTCAAATGAATTTTACTGTGGAGTTCACATCACAGATCCAAAGTGTAAGCTTGTGGAAATAAACATACTGCAATTTCATATTACCTTTAGTACCTGGAACAAATATTACCTTTTGTTCAGGTTTTAAAAATTACTTGACTTATGAGAACCTTTTTAGAAGAATAGTAATACTGAATACTCTTCTATGTATATCTGTATGTGTGTATAAATACATACATATCTATCTGTGAGCAGCAGAGTCAAGGCTATGCACAAACCCCCTCAATTTCCTAAGTTTAAAATTATGAGCTAGACAATCAATGCTTTATTCAGAACAGCTTTCTCCGACTGAGTTTCGAAAAAATATTTTAGAGAAAGACAGGACAATCAAAAAGACTGCTGGGGAGACTGTGGAGAGAATTGCAGGAAGACGTTAAACACCACAGTCTTAAATTTCTGGGTTGGATCTCAGACTGCCTGGAGGCTCTCTCGAGGTCCTGGTGCTCATTACCCGGCTCAGCCACTGGGTGTTCCTGGGTGACTGCAGATGGCAGCCACCCCTGCACACACTGGGATCGCCAGGGAGGGCAGGTGACACGTTGCCTGATCACTATTTGGAGATGATCTCATCTTTTCAGTGGGTGTTTTCTAAATTTGACTTGCCGGATTCTGCAGGGTACTGAAATTTGATTGCCTTTTACTGTTTCTTTTTAGCTTGGAAATGCCAGTCGGATCCTCCTTAGAGAGACTCCTCACAATACCTGGATATTGTGCTCAGTATTGGGCCCCTCACTACAAGACATTGAGGTATTGGAGTGTGTCCCGAGAAGGGCAATGGAGCTGATGGAGAGTTTAGAGCACCACTCTGATGAGGAGCAGCTGAGGGAACTGGGTCTATGGAGAAAAGGAGATTCCTAAAGGGAGACCTTATCTCAAGTTGCACCAAGGGAGGATTAGATTGGATGTGAGGAAAAATTTCTTCACCAAAAGGGATGCCAAACACTGAAACAGGTTGTCCAGGGAAGCAGTTGAGTCACCATCCCTGGAGGTATTTAAGAGACATGTAGATGTGGCACTCAAGGTTTAGTGGTTGACTTGGATAATTTGTTGCATTCAATGATCTTAAAGGTCTTTTCCAACCAAAATGATTCTATTCCATGATTCTATAGCAACAAGTTCATTCATTGGTTTTAAGAGTTTTATTTTGCTCTTCAGCCCTATTTATTCTCTTGCACTCTTGGCACAAGTGCAATGATACTAAGCACATGTTTAAATGCTTTGGTGAACTGGGGCCTAAACCCTCCATATTGCACTGATTATTATGCTGATTAAGGTGGCAATTAAAATTTGCTGTTTGGAAAAATGAGTTATTTTTGACATTATTGTTAGGACAGACATTCGTTTGAGCATACTTACTACCGTATGACTTGACAGAAATGCATGTTTTGTTCCTCCAGCACAAAGTGAAAATAAACAGCAGCAAAAAGGAAAACCCTTGCTTGTGGGGATGCTGGTGCTTCCAGAATGTCTAGGTCATGACATTTCAGAAAAATGCTGCTCCCAGCCAGTCATACAAAATAAGCTGGCAGTAGGTAAAATAGTTGCTGTCCTTGCTGTGCTGAATTCTGCAGGTAATTCTGTACCAGGTCGCCTTTGCCTGTGTGGGAAGCATTCCTTCTAATGTCACTTGCTACATCATTTGAGCATAATGTTTGTAACATACCTGGATTCATACATCTCTTAGCTATGATGTTTAAAGAAGCACAGTCCCTACATGTTTGGGATTTTTTTGTTGTTGTTATTGGTTTGGTTTTTCAGGAGTTTGTTTTGTTTTGGTTTTTTTCAGTTTCTCAATGCCAGGTTATACCCTGTGCATTCATGGGGTAAATGCCCAAACCCTACAGTTGTATTTAATTTTAGTTTGCTGAGCTTCATTTCAGATTTGAGAGGACTCCGAAAGGTAGGTGATGTCGTGCCACCCGGGGCACATTTTGGCAGGTGCTGGCACAATTTTCAGGACTCTTGGGGACTGCAGTTCCCCTGCAGACATGGGCAGGCCTTTCCATTGTTTCTGCCTCGCTGGGTTGAGAGCTTAGCCGACTCACCTTGCTTCCTAATCATGCATTTCTTTGCTTTTCTGCTGTGCTTCCTAGCTGGAGAGTGCTTCTTTCTCACTATTTAACTGAGTATCCTGAGTGGCAGGATAGGTTTGCCTTCTTAACTCCTGCTTACGAATGACATGAACTGAAAATATCTGCAAGGTGGACAAACAGAGCTGAACTGTGTGGATACAGAGTAAGACAGGTAGATGTAAGAAGGAAAATTTTGCTCTTCTTGCATGAGTTTGATCATTTTGCCATTTGATTTGTTATTCTGACCCCAAAGCCTTTAAGGGAGAAAAGAGGTCCCATCTGATTACACTCAGCTGACTCCAGCAGTGATTTGTCTACTAAGTTGACAATACCTTTAAATTTGGATAAATTGAGAATGAGATTAATACACCCAGTGTGAATGTGTAAATGTTGCTTCATCCCTCACTGTCACAACTGCATTGGTGACATCTTCCAGGAATCAACAAAATCATCTTGGACTTACCATGAAGATTCGCAGGGCAGGGAGCCAGTGCAGAAAAGAGACAGCAGCTCTGGTTGAACTCAAGGCCAGTGTGTGTCCACAGACATTTTGTTTCATGGAAACGTATAAATAGTGGTTAGATGATTTTATATTTTAGAATGAAAAAAACCCAAAAGTAAGATCCAGGTAAGTGCTTCAGGGTAATGGCAAATGCAGGATGCAGCCCTGCTGGATGGAACAGCCTCATGCCTGGCTTGTGTCAATGACAGCACAAGGTTATCAGCACCATCAGCTCTATCACTAAGCACCATCAAGCCAATAAAAAAGGGATTCTTCTCCTGGTCTAAGAAAACAGCTCAGTATATCTCTGTCAGATGCCTGACACTTTCGATTGCCTGTTTGTCCCATTGTTGCTGATATTAACATACAAATATTAGTCCTTAATTGAGAGTGATTGTGTGAAAAGACAATGAGAAAATTACTGTCTCATAGTTAACTCACTGACCAAGGACTACAGCACCAGAAATGCACATTTGTGGCTTGCTCAATAACAGAGGGGCAAAAGAAACCCAATTGAAAATAAAATCTTGTAAACACAATAAAAAATGCAGTAATGTAAGCACTACTTTTAGCTGAGCTGAGATCTTTGTTCCAAAGTGAAGTAGCTAACAAGAAATTAAATCAAAATAGTTATGAAGCTCTAGAGTTTCATCCTTAAGATGCTGCTGCTCTTCAGGGCCAAAACCTCAGAAGGCATCAGCACCCTTTGTAAATGAATCATTCATAATGGAGCCTGCTTTTACGTTTATTTTTGGTATCCTAATAAGTAAAATCAATTTAACATTATTTACACAGGCACATTGTAAATGAAATAGTCTGATTTATTTAATCTGAAAATCTGGCTCATTATTATTTACATTAAAAAACTCTATGTAGAAAGAATCCTCACAATTCTTGTCATTTCCCCAAATGAACTTAAATAATGAAGTGTATGTGTGAAAAGAAGTACAGAAGAAAGGAAGAATAAGCATCTTGATAATTAATCTTGTCCTCTTCTCTCCAGCCAGACTATCCTTAACATTCCTTTTTTAGAAGATATGATATTAAAATCTTTCAAAGCAGCCTGCTGTAATTATCCAGTGGAATTTACTGTACAGAAATGGTGTAGTTTTATAGTGGAATCTACAGTATGATCATAAACCACCCTTGCCGTGTCCTAAATTTTACAACACAAAGATTGCTTGAAGGAATAACCCCTTTTGTTTGGCACATTGGAGCCCAGATTGCCATGACTATGGCTCATGTTTTGTTCATGTGTATACATATGTATATATTTTCACTTTCCGCTTCTTTTCATTTCTCTTGGAGCGCTGAGGCTTGTGTATTCACTAGTTTTAAATTTCTGCAGTAGGGGAGCAGAGGAGTTTGCCTTTTATTTTTTTCCCCTCCCGTTTGTTCCCTGAACTCTTCTTGCAGTTTAACAAGTCAAATACAAAATACAGGGGGAATAAACATCCACAGGATGGTACCATGCGTGATATGGCATCATTGATTGGATATACTGCATTGGAACATCACACAAAAGAGCCTGTAACGAAAAAAAATCAGTTGCCTGAAGCTTTGAGCTTTCAAATTAGGCTAAAGAGGTTCCCCTGATAACCAGCAGTGTTGAAGCTTTCAGTATTATTTAGCTGCCCTGGTATCGGTAACAGTTTTCAGTTAGAAGAACCCGGAGACCTAACGCACTGCTAAGGTAACCCACCTGCCCTCTCAGTACTTTGGGATCAAAAAGCCTATCTAAAAATCTCCAGTTCACCAAGCATAACTGGGAGCGAATGCAACTCTCCCTTCTTCAACACTATCTCTCTCTGTGCAGCCTATTTTGCATCAAAAGATCCATTTGAAAGTAGAGATCCCTTAGAGCTAAATATTCTAAACTGACAGAAGAATTTCTAGTGGCACACCAGCCTAAAGCCATATTTTTATGAGGACATCACTTTCTATTTCTAAGCTTCAGTATGCACTCATGCTTCCTCATTGCCAGGAGCCATGCCACATCAAGTTGCCTCCTCCCAGCTTTTATGTTTTGGGTTTGTTTTTTTTTTTTTCATGGAGTCCAGTTTTCTGCCTTATTTATGGCTATCTCCTTGACAAATTGTCAGACACCTTTGTCACTAGGACAGAGGTGTCCTGGTGCAGCACAAGCCAGAAAGGACATTGTAGGTGTCATTAAAAATTTTTTTATGGGACAACCAATTTTAAGTCTGATTAGTCTTGAAGGTTGGGAAAGACTTAAAAACACCCCAAAACCCAGACAGGGTATGCAATATTTAGTCCTTAAGTATAAGACAGGAACTCACAATAGGAAAGAGCTTTAAGTTCGTGTGGCTGAGGCTGAATTTCTTGGCACCTCAGAGTGCTGCAGTGAAGGGAAGCTGTGCTGGACCCTTGGCACCAGCAAGGCTTTGCAGAGGTGCCCTTGGCTTGCAGTCACCTGAGGGCAAGGCTCCGGGCTCCTTGTGTGCCTTATTCGGCACTGAGCAGGCTGCTTGCACTGTAATAAACTGCCACAGCTTCAGTGTCTGGCGAGAGCCTGGCGAGCCACACTGATGGGTTTTGAGAAACAATAATGGGCCTTCCTCAATTTCATGCCATGGGAAAAACACTGCTTTTACAGTCATAAAGCTATTTTTTTTTTTTCTCCAGTGAAAAGGCATCAGGATTTTGCTGCTCCTTTGTGGTGTCAGGGAGTTTAACATTCGCTAAAATATTCTCAAGGACTAGCTCAGGATTTCAGTCTTAAAAATTCCACATCTATCAAAGAAGGTAGGAATTTTTTATGTTAAAAGAAGAAAGATGTGCTGTTATAAGTCAGCAACTTAAAATGCCTTTATCTATACAGCCTGCAAGACATCTGCAGAACATTCAGCAATTAAATATGCCCCCAGCTGAACAATAATGTTGCTGCTTGGTCTGCATATAAATTAAGAATGAGTTAAGGGTGTGTGTTCAAGATGGGCTCTGTTGTTGTCAATATCCTGTGCCATAAGCTGCCCTTGAAATCACCCTGGAGTCTGAAAAGGGCACTTGTAAATGTCCCAGCTACACATCTCTTCCCTTCTCACCCCAATGAAAGAAAGTGCAGATCCTTGAAAGAGGGATAAGTGGTAATACATCATCTTAGATAGCTTAGATTTTCTCTCAGCCTCCCACAATGTGCTGGTTTGGGCAGGACAGAGGAAGAAGAAGTGAAAAAGGTGTAATTTATCCAGGAGTAAATTTATCCAGGTCCCTGCTTCATTTGAGTACCAAGCCAGGCGGGGAGTGTCTGGTGAAGCTCCCCTCCCACTACAGTACCTGGGTCTTCCCAAAGGTGCTACCATACCTGGGGGTTGGGTTTTAGGCTGCTGAACTCTCTGAAGATTTCCTTGCTTGGCAATTTTGACTGGAGAGCCAACAGTCTGTGTTTACTCCCTATGGCAAATGTTCTGTCCAGCTGTGGTTTGAAGCTCCCAGGTGTGTGCATGTCTCTGTGTGCGTGTGTGTGCTGGAGGGGCTGGAAAAAAATAACTGGGGAGGCCCTGCTTTTCTTCTACTGCATCATTTCTGAGGGTGACTAGAGGGTGTTGGTACACCTAACTACCTATCAAGACTTTATTACGAATATATCTTTTCTCTAGTGCCTTCTGTGTAAGGATGCCAAAGTATTTAAAAATGTTGAGGTGCTTCTTGAAGCTGCTGTATTGTTCCAGTGAGGCAGACACCCTGGGAAGGAGCTATGGGTGCCCACTCACACGTAGAGCAGCAACAGCTGCAGTTGCTCAAGGGACAGCAGCCCTTGCTCTGGTTGCTGGCCCATCTCCTCTGCCACAAGTCACCCCTTGCAGGAGCAGAGATAGTGAGACAGATGCCTGTCCATGTGTCTGTGGCTCCTGTGGGTGCTGGAGCAGTGGTGCACATCCATCCTGGTGCCCCAGGAAAGCACAGGGAGATGGATCAGGGAGGGCATTGGCACATGATGCTTTCTGTGACCCTGCTTGGAGGAGGGACAGGACACATCTGCAGCAGGGGATGGGTTTTGCTGGAGCTCGTCATTCAGGACCCCAAGGCATTAACTTCTGCTGTGACTTACATGGTCCTTATGACTGTAGCACCTTTCTGTTTACATTGAATTGCCTTGAAATTAAAACAAAAGAAAATATTTTTTAAAAAATCATTTCGCTTTTGCCCATTGGGCCTTATTGTCCTGCAGAGCAACAGAAGCCACATCTGTATCTGAAAAAGAGAAGCACCAGCTTGCTCATTGCTCCTGGTAGCAGCTTTGTGTGGATAATCTGGAGAGCACAAGAAAACATACAGCTACGTGGCACAGCACTTTGCATGTTAACTGGGCCTAGGCACATTGGGCTTACAGTAAAAAATCCAGTTGGAGGTCTTTCTTCTGGGCAGAGCTTTCCATGTCAGCTCTCAGCAGGAAAGAGCTGCTTATTCTGTACCTTGATCCTAATTTTAACAATATCTTTCTTTATAAGCACTGCAGAATATCTGTTTTCTTTCAGCAATCTTGTAACAACAAACATACCTCCCTTTCCTTGTCAGATTTTTTTGCTTATTTTTCATTCCTTTTCTGGGCTATTTGAAAAGAAACTCTGAATTTTGCCTGATACAAACATCACTTACTTGTTAAAGGTGATATAATGGGGTAAAGAGACTTAAAGTGTGCAGGGAAACCAGCACATCTTGATAACCATATAATCTTCTGGGAGAAAGGCACAGAAATATCCAGAAGCAGTAAATATGGTAAGATATGCATGGGGCAACTCCAGACCATTAGCTAGGGACCCATAACGGAACATTGCCATCTTTAAAGGCATTTTTGTTTCTACAATTTTTATGACAGTTTTATGGCAATTCTATAACTACTGTACTTCACTGGTTCACAGTGATTCCTTTTTATCTCTTGAGATTTTTCCAAGATGTTAGGATATAATATATGGAGAGAAGAGCAATAATCTCATAGCAAGCTGCACATAAAAGAGTCATATAATCAATTGTTCTGATGTCATAAAAGTCACAGTCCACTGATCTGATGTCACTGTGATGGATTGGGAGTTTTAATGCTTCATTTATGGTATTTAAAAAAAAAATGTGGGAAGGGGTGGTTGTGTCAAAACACACGCCATTCTTAATGTGGCATTAACAGAGCTAAATGGGATGCAGTGATATTTATTTATTTGACCACAGAAGTGTGAGCCAAGATCAGTGTTAACAGCATAAATGTGACTGCTTCTGTGTGCTTTCCGAGACCAGTGGGCGAGAGCCGGGAGCGATGAATATTTACTCCAGCTGAGGATCTCCTCCAACGTTTTAATTAATAATAAGGGAAGGAAGGGCTCCACCATGACTTTGCCCCAGGTCAGGGGCACATGGCTGTGGTATCCAAAGAGCAGCCTGGGAGGCTGTGGCTGTTGGTGTTGCAGTCTGCTGCTGCTTCCCATGTGCTTTGGCAAAGGAAATAGCCCCAGCTTGCCCTTCCCTTGCCTACAGTAACCAGCAGGTGGGGAGAGGAAGAGGAGTGGGGGCTGGAACAGAGGTCTGTGAATATTGCCACGGACAGAACTGAATGGACACAGCAGTCACACAGAGGTGGCTCTGCTCCCTTCACTGTGGCCCACAGCCAGGGAAAGCTGCTTGAAGGGGAATGTGGCATAGCCCTTGCTTTTTAGGTGAGACAGTGCAAGATGGGTCGTGTGGGTCCATACAATTCAAGACATCCATAGGTCACATGCTCTTGGGATTTAGGACTGGCAAATAATCCTGTTTCAGTGTTTGCACTCCTGAGGCAATAGGTTGTTCAGAGGGGCATGGACTGGTACCTGTTTTGTGGTCACTGTGTGGCGAGCAGTGGGAGTATATTACTTTTACGATGGAGGAGCTTGAGGCTGGCATTTCCCATCCTGGCAGTCAGCCACAGCCCTCTACTAAAACACATCAGGTGGCTGTTCCTGCTCAAACTTTTATTGGGCTGGTCTTGAAAGTGTCACTGGCAGGTTTCAGGGCATGTGTGTGCTGGGGACATGGACAGGTCATGAGTCCTAAAAACTGCCCTGGACTCATGGGAGTTGGTTTAATTTTGACTCCTGTTAAGAAGCTTTTATTTGCAACTGAGAGAACTGCAAAAATGAAGTCAATCCTTATCAAAAACCACAGCTGTGAAATCACCATATACATGGGTGTTATGCATTAGAGCACTACCACCTCTGTTTGTGATGGGCACTTGAATTTTTGCATCTGGCCAGGTGTATGTCTGGAAAAAAAAAGTCAATCTCACGCAACATTCTTGCTCATCCTGGCTGCAGTTAAAAGATGATTTTGTGGCATTGTCAGACAGAGAAGCCATCACTCTTCTGCCAGTGCTGTTCTTAGCCCCTTTCTCCCTCCTCTCACCTCCCCTTTCTCCAGTCTCCTCTCTGCTTTTGCTCTTTTGCCCATAAAGTCCTTTCAGCCTAAGAGTGTCCCTCCTGGCTCAGTACAGCTGGAAACAGTGACTTCAGAAGCATTTGAGGCAGGGTCTCCAGGGCATATCAGCCCAGCACTGCAGAGAACCTGTGGGCTTACAGGCAGACAACACTGGGCTTCCCTCTACGGTGGGACTGTGCCCACTTAGTGCCCAGTGATGGCCAGAAAGGGAACACAAGCACTTGCAGAGAGGGATCCTCTCGCTTCACTTGGAAACCTATTGTGGATTCTCTGGACAAAAGTGAAACACTTTATCTTCTGAGGCTTGAGAGCAGGACTTTCACTGCCACCAGGAGCCCCTAACAGAACCACTGCCCTGTGCTGGTCTGCATCTTCCCCTTTATCTGGATTATTTTTTCCTCCTGAAACACAGATTTGGAAAAGGAGCCAAGGGATCCATTGCAGATATCCGTACTAGTGTGTATTTTTTTCACCATCATTTTTGAAGTATCATACAGTCCCCTTCCTTCATGTTGAAAGCAGAGTAAGAGAACTCCAATTTCATGCCCTCAGGCCTGAATAAAAGAATAAAAACAACACAACATTTGCATCTGTTTAGCAAGCTCTGTTCTAGAAGTCTCTATGCAGGAAAAAAAAATGGGGGGAAAAAGCCCCATCATTTCAGGTGACATGGAGCTGTTCAGAGAGCACTGTGGAAAGCAAAAGCACAGAAGAAAATTATTGTCATAAATGACCTAAGAATTCATGGCCTTATGATTGCAAACACAAAGTCTAAAAAGGTTACATTCTCTTGCTTCTCTGCCTACCCCTGATATCAATGAACATCAGCTAAAGGTGGCTGAAGAACCAATTTCATGCATCTACTGTAGAAGGAAATGAACTGAGCCAAGGGCAAAAATAAAATTATACAAATGTTATTATAGACTAGCCTGCTTCTGTCCTAGTTTAATTCAAATTTCAGTGCTGCAGGCTTTGCTGCTGGCAGTAGCCTTCCTGAATAAATCAACATTTGCTTACATCTAAATTATTAGAGAAACATGTGACTTTGTTTATTGTATAAATTATACGCAAGGTTAAAGCATTAACTGTTCAACTGGCTTTGTGCAGCCACACAATCGCTCCCATCCCCCCCAAACCTTCCTCCCCCAACACCATTTTTAGGACAAGGCATCCAGGGTGGGCTCTGTGGGGGCTGCCTGGCAGGAGTGCAGCTAAAGGCATCATTTTAGGGCCCTTCCTTTCATTGTGCTGCCCCGGGGGAAATCACTCTGCCGTGCAGGGTATGCCGAGGATGCAAAGCACCCTTGTGCTGGCTGGGTAGCTCTTCAGACCTACTTTGCAGCGGTGTTTGTGGGTGCAGGAGGCGATGGGGAGAGAGGTGCTCAGTAGCTGGGCAGGTGTAAGGCAGCAGGAAGCAATCTGCTGCTGCCAGCGCTGCTGTGATGGTGCTGGGGTCACATCTGCCACAGCCTGGCTCCACAGCACGTTCCTGGCTGGAACCACAGCAACCCAGGGCATGGGACCACAGCAGCTCTGGGGCTCCAGAGAGCTTGTGTGCCACAATCCCCAGACTCCCTCTGGGTTTTCCAAGCTTCATGGTGACAGCTGCTGAAGTTCAGCTGGGAAGGTGCTCATTAAGAAAACGAAGCAGCTCTGCTGCCTTCACCACGCATGTCCCAGCCCTGAAGGGGGCAGGGGCTGCTGGGGCAGCCAGAGCCCCATCCCCTGGCTGCCAGCTCTGTTTCTCTGTAGTGACAACTGTTGTGGCCCCTCCCGGCTGGACTACCTTTCCCTAGCTGCTTTCCTCACTGCTCTTCACATAATAGAGGCACTTTGCTTCCCTTGGGAATACAGTCCTGTTGCACAGGAAGGCTCTGCTGCAACACTCCTGAGCACTGCAGCAGTGACTTCTAACTGCAGTATCTGGGATTATTGCTGCCAAAGATCCTCTTTTTAAAACAAAGCAAGCAAAAAGCCCAAAGGAGCTCCTCTCCCTAAAAGCCAGCAATGTCTCACAGGCCAGTTGGTATGGTGCTTTTTGTCACAAGTGTATCCTGCACAGCAGCTGCGTAAATCTTTTCCACAAAGGTATCAGATGCCACTAGCTCGGGGTCTAGGATATGGAATCCAAATATATGTCCCTAGGTTCCTGCCCTTAAATACAATCAGGAGGTTACTGTGGCCGTACTGAACTGAATATTTTGTTTACATTTCATTTACACTTACAAATGAATATATACTTTCAATGCTGTTAAAGGGCCATTGAACAGAGCAGTAGTTTTATATTCAGCAACAGGATGTAATTTCCCTATCAATAAAATTGTTGTTTGTTTTTCTCTGCACTCGATTATTATGGAAATTTCACAGTTTCTCAGCTACAGTGGTGTCTAGTGAAATGAGCAGGCCATTTATGTGGAATTTTTTTCAAGTGTCCTTACTCTTTTCTATTTATGCTAATGTTATTTCATGCTAATAGCAGACTATATTTTGCTTTGATACTATTAAAACCTGGCTGGCTTGAGTAAAAGGAACATTTTTATAATGTTTTCTGGAAATGATCTAACACAGTAAAATCATCTCCATTACAAGTGTGGTTTTAGAGGAGACTCTGTTTCCTTGCCCTTCAATCCAAAAAGTGAGAAATTCTTTAGACATAAATTAATTTCACTGGCTCCCTTTCCTATTTTTGTTCTTTGTAAATGATAACTTACTGTGTAATTTAGCTATGCTGCAAGGAGTTCCTCTTCCAAGACGGATTCGGGAAGCATATATTGTTTATCTCAGCCTGTGAACATGAGGTTTACAAATCCCATTACCAAATAATGGGATTGGAATTCCTGTTTCAATTTTTATGCATCCTTTTGCAAAAAGTGTGACCTCCTTCTCCATCCTGAATAGCTGAGATCTCCCTTCTCCATTAGGCAGGGCTCTGCATCGTTATAAACTGTCCTGGCTTCCTTCCTGGGTATTGCCACAAAACATGAGAAGTTCACTTTCAGCCTGAAATGGAAGCTAAAGAGAACTCCAGCTCCTTTGCCTGAAATTTGTATCAGACCTGTGAGAAGAGACTCACTGAATGAGGAGATTCAAGGCAGAAAATGTAATCAATACTTAGGCATTTCTAATGACAGCGTTACTCTGTCTTCTATAGTGGTTCTGTTCACGCTTGCCTTCAGACCCTCCTGCCCCAGTGGCACTGAGAAAGCGCTGAGGAAAATGAGTTTGGGTTCCCACATGCACCCCACCAGGAGAAGGTTCCCATGAATCCCGTGGCAGTCTTGGGGAGATGTCAAAATGCAGGCTAACTCTTCCTTGGCCTTATGCTGCTGCCTTCGAGCTCTTGCACCAGGGATAGAAATCTGGCACAGCGATGTCTTCCCTCGGTTGGAAAATTTGCCTCGTCTGCCTGACAAGCCTGGGCACCGAGGTCAGCTGGGAGGCCTGGCTGAACAGAAGGCTGTAATGAAGACATTTTCTCTCTCCTGGCTGACCTCCTACAGCCGACAGATTTGAATAGCCTCTTCTCCAGCTGACAGAATGAAATGCAGGCTAGCAGAGATCAAAAGCACTTACCATTTATCTACCTAGTTATTCATAAAGTCCCCCATCACCATGGTATCTGAAAGCCTCCAGTGAACTGGGGAGAGTTCCCTGGGGCTAAGAGCCTCCAGTGCTTCCTCTCAGCAATCAAAATTGCTTCCTGAGGGTTGGTTTGTTTTTTTCCCTTCTTTCTCCCGCTCATAATTTTTATCCATTACTGCAGATCATCATGGGGATTAAAGGGAAGATTGAATCAACTGGGCAAAGGCTTTGACTGAATTTGCATACACTCTCATCCAGCTCCAGTATTCTAACTTCTGATCAAAAGATTTATTGTAACAGTAAAAAAGTGGCTGAAGAGAGGAATTAAAAGTTCCCAGCCACAAAGTTCTATCTGAGAGGAAATTAACAAAGATGAGACTATAATTTTAAGACCAAGACTAAATGTATTTTACACACTGAAAAGACAAGTAAATGCATGGCAGAAATATTTTACAAAAAAGGTACAGAATTTTTCTGGTGGGAGTTTTCTCCTTGCAATTTGCACAGTGCTTTGACAGCTGGTCATGCAAAGCAAATAGCTCAATGCTGTTAAAGAGAAAAAAAGGGCAATTATGAAAAGAAAAAAAGAGCATTTCTTTGAACACATTTCTATAATTTGTACACTTACCTCATGATTTCTCAAAATCTAATTTGTGATTACTGAAATTTACCTCTGACCATTACTAAAATTCCATGACACAGATTTTTCCAAGCAAAGACTCCAGCTTTACACAAAAGCAAATATATCTTTGATATCTGATATCAAAAGCCAAACTACAAGCAGGTTTGGCTATTGCCTTTCATCTGTAGCCTGTTTTTCTTTCTATAGTCTTCTAATCTAAACTAAAAACTAACCCAAGGACCGCACAATGGTTGTCAGATAGGACAAACTGATAACCATCCTACTCTGCCTTGACATTGGTGTTACTCATTTCTTTTAGGACTGAAAGAAAATTTTTAAATTGATCTTTGCTTTGCTTTGTACTTGCCAGCCTCTTTTTGCATCACTCTTGCACTTTCTCATTGCTGTTATGAGACCAAATCCTTCTTTTTTTGAGAGGTGCTGGGATGCATCAGTGACAAATATCCTGGAGTTTCTATTAAGAAACAATGAAAAAATTTAGTTGTGGGATGCCAGTGTTTTCTTCTTCTGATTCATATTAAACAATCAGTGATTTATTGCAAGCTTGTTAATTACTAATGGGGCAAACTTGATGATTAAAAAGAAACCCAAAGCAACAGAGAGGAGAACCTCTACTGGATTATCTTATGGAAAATGCAATCAGGCTGCAAAAGCAAGCTAAAAATAAAACTAATACCTTCTTCATTGACCTCAGGCAGTTGCAATTGGATAAAACACTCTTCAGTTTGTTCCCAGCAGTTTTATGCAGTATTGCTCTATGATAGGACTAGTGTATTCTGCTTGGAGGAAGATTCATCTTGGCTGAGTGTGTGGGAATTTTGAGTTCAAGTGAAGCCTTAGAAGAATCATATTTCAGGTGCCTACAAGTTTGTAAACACAGGTTCATAGAGAAATGGTTGCTGCCAGAGAAGTACTGACTTACCCCTTTATTTAAATATCTGAATGGCATGAGCTACAGTACAGGTCATTAATGTGACATGGCAGAAAAACTTAGTTCAAAAGATATCTGTCCTTTATTTCCCAGGTGACAAACACCCTTTTATTTTGTAATCTGGCTCTGTTGGAAACTGCAGTAGCGTAGCTCCATTTTGGTGAACCTACTTGTTTTGTTTTGTTTTACAGGATTTTCTTTGTCATTACAAATATATTAAACTATTTAAAGTTTACACCAGACTTTACCAGAACAAGTGCTGTAAATACATAGTAGTATAAAACTATACTACAGTACATACTATGTTATAGTAATCTACCATATTACCACACTGTAGTATAAAACTATATTACATCTGTAAAGGAAATAAATCTAATGTCTGAGGAAGTATCCTTTGCTGGTTTATATGATAGTCTTTAGTCATAGCTATTAGTTTACAAAATTCAGTATTTCATAGTGGGGCTTCCACCAGCTATTGCTAATTGAACAAATTCTGCCATATGTGTAAAAGTTACCGGAATGTATTCTGAGCAATAAACTCTTCTCTCCACATGGGATATATAAATCAGGCACAGGGCAGTGCAAAAGGTATCAAACTCCAGTGTCCTGTGTGTATAAACAGTCTTGATTTTCTGGTTAGGAGCATAATGTTCTATCACATGGGAAACCTGGGCTGTGGTGTTAACCTCACCTAGCTCAGAGCTTAGGAGCATGGCAGAGGTGATGCTTTCAGCCTTGCAGGGATAATGTATCATACTTGAGCACCTTGTTCACAGCAGTGCTGCAGCCCTGAAATAGGCTATCATCACTTCTCGGAGCTGATGGCTTTCTGCTGCAAGGTAGCAGTGTCACCTAAAACTGTGAGGCAAAGGGATGAGGGTGTGGAAAGGCAGAATTTAATGAGGAACAATACTTTGCAGCAGTGCTTTAAATGCCTCAGGCTTGGTGTCCTAGCAAACTCTGGATAAGTGAGGACAGGCACAGATAGCTTGGACTTTCACATTAAAAAAAAAAGGGAAAAAAAAGTTTATTTAGCTTACAATTATGCAGGGATTATTCAGAGAGCTTTTCTTTTTCAGGGAGTGTCTGCAGTGATAGTTTCAATGCTATGCAATTACACACAGTCAGACCCAAAGCAGGTTTTTACTTCAGCTGGCACACAGATCTAAACCTTATCCTGCCCAGGACAGAGGAGACCAAGTGACAGTGCCATGAGACATGTGCCATGAAGTTTCCACTTCTCTGCTCTCCTCTGTCCAAGGGAATTCAACCTCCTCTCTTCTTCCCAGCTGGAGGGAGCCCAAAGGATGAGGGTTTTCTGGTTGTCCTTCCCCACTTGCTGAGTCCTTCATACAAGGTCAGTTCCAGCTGTTGAAAGGACCAGCTCCTTTTCTGACAACTGCTAGAAAAGGAGTCCCATGACCCCATGGAACAGGATTCTAGGCAGAGAACCCTAAACACATTAATTGTGTCTTACAAGAGATTAAATACCTCAGCCCCTGAAATAGGCAAAACTGAAGATACACACATTTTCCCACAGTTTCGTGTCATCTTGCATCTGTGTTTTGGCCTCTGTTTTGTGATGTTCTATATTTGTCAAGCACTGTGTAGTGTCTTTTGACAGAATCTTTTGTAGTGACCAGACACTCAAAAGTTAGCCAATAGCAAATGGCATGACCCTGCCCAAAGAAATTCTAGGTGATTTTTGCTCCTTTAAGATGTGAACTTTGAAGCAGCCTATAAGTCCGTGTTACAAAATCGGTTCAGCATGGGCAGAGAAGTGTGGTACCAGATGTGTCAGTACTGCAAGCTCAGGCAGGGTGCTGGGGTAACACAAACATTGCTTTCAGGCAAGTGACATCCAGTAGGGAACCATGTCTGGCCCACTGATGACTCTTTCATTTCAGTGGGGGATTCAGGTGATCAGTCTTAGCTGGCAAAAATGACAAAATCTGAATCCCAAACACTATGAGAACAAATGGTTTCATGACTTTTATGACTGTCTGCATTAAGGTCTTGGCATCCCTTTTCCAGAGCCATAAAGCTAAAACCAACAGAAGCAAATGCCAAATCTAGACATCTCTCTTCTTGCTGTAGCTACAGAGTTTCTGAGATGTCCCCAGGAAGGACAGAATACGTGTGCAAGAATAGGTCTCGTACTTGCTGCTGATGCTGCAGGGTGAAGCTCTAGGTGTGTGTTCTTCATGCACTCAACAGCCCTGGACGAAGGTGTTCCTGTCCTAGTTGCTGGAAGTTATTACTCCTGCCAGAAGATATGATTCAGTGAGAGTTCCTGAGCAAGGCAGCTGGGTGAGGTTACATGGATGAGGAAGGCAATTTTTCTAACTGTCTGGCTTGAAACAGATAAGGAAGGGCTTGTGTGCCCTTTTCTTGGCAGAGCTGAGGTGACAATGCTTTCTGGTAGGGGCATGGTAACCCCCAATTAGGAATGATAGTCTTTGACAGGCACAGCTGTTCGTAGAATCCATGACCTAGTATGAAAACTTCAAGTGTCACTTGAAAATTAGCTAGACAATGGAAAACAGTATTTACAGATGGGGAAAATCTAGCACTAGAGGCATTAGGGGGCTTGGCACATGGTGCTCTGGCACCCACAGGGTTGCAGGACTCCTGGCTCACATCTTCCTCCTCCAGTCTCTCCCCAGTTTGCCTTCCAGCGTTCCCCAGTGGCAGGGTCAGATGGAGGGGCGATCCAAGGAATGCCCTCCTGTGATGTCATCCAGTTTGGTCTGTCCAGCAGCAAAGCTCCACAGCTCTGATAGCAAAGAAAGCACACACAGAGCCTGCAGTTCTGGCTGCCTGCAAAAGCAAGTGCTGGCCTTCAGCCCTGGCAGCTGGAATGCAGAAGTGCAAAGCAAAAGGAACAAAAGCAGTGCTTCCTTTCCCTCCCCTTTATCTATGCACTCAGTTAGTTAAGACGGTTCAGGATGCTATCTGTTCTGTGGGCAGCCTGTCATCCTCAAGCTGCTGTAACCTTGATTAAATCCAAGTACTTTAATTAGAGGAGAGCTGTAGCTCTGCATGGTGGTCCCCCACTCTGCAAACAGCGGCAGGGAAGTACAATTACACATAGTGACAGATGGAGAGCACCAACGTAGGTGTTAAAGCCGTGTGCAGCTCACAGCCCAACAGGGCTGGCTCAGCCCCATGGCTCCTCAAGGCAAATGAGCTGGAGACTTGGAAGTTGACAGAGTGCAAGTGTTTTTCATAGTAGGACTTAAAATTTGAAGGCACAACACCTTTCATCTGCGCAGAGGGCTGCTGGGGAAAGCTTAGCAGTAACTTTTCCATTCCCTTCTGGCTGTTCTTCCCATAGATGGGTCCTGGTTTTGTCATATTTTGAGAAATTATGCAAAAGAGATTTTGGTGAGAGCCTGCTTCAGGTAGGTAAACAAAACAAAATGGAAGATGGTTTTAGCATTGAATTTTTCATCTGCTTGTATTAAGATTTCTTATAAGAGCTGAAGAATTGATCTTCAGCTCTCTTTTATAGTATCTTCATTCTGAGTGGATCCTTCACCCTTAGGAAGTCTGAGATCCATGAACTTGAAAAGGACAGAAAGAGAGAGGGAGAGAAAACATAAGCTCAGATATTTTCTTTTGTCTCTTGATCAGTGTCTTTCGAAGAGAGGCATGCACAGGAGCTTCCACTGCATTGGCCGCAGTTAATGAGGCTGCAAGGGACTTTTTCTCAGCAGGTGACAAGTTCCCTTTTGAGTGCTCGGAGTAAGCAACATCACATAGTATTTCCAAACTTTTTGGAAAGCTACCTCTTTTGGAAGCTGGGCTAGGCAACACTCCAGGATGGCAGCTGTGGGACAGTGCCCATGACTTTCTTCTCATTGGGGTTGATAAAGGGTTGATCAAGTAAGACTCGCTGTAGCTGAACAAGCTGGGTTTTTCTCTAGGATCTTTTGCATCCTCACAAGGAAAATGGGGAGAAGGGTGAGAGCTTTCAGCCTCAGAATGGTACAAAGAGTCTTGCTGGTGCAAGTAGAGCTGTGGAAAACAGAGTGTTTACTGTTTAGCATGCCCGTGTTCCACGCACAGCCAGGGAAGTGCTGATGAAGCAGTCACACTTGCAGGAAGGGCAGGAAAGAGCATTGTTTATTCAGTAGGGAAATTATAGAGACATGGACAAACATTGCTCACGCTCCTCGAAAGTGCACCACTGCTCAAAAGGCAGCATCTGAGGTCATCTATTAATAGGATTTATGCTACTGAGCAAGATGTCTGGAGAATACAATAGAAATTAGTTCCAGAGCACCTTTGCTTCCTGATACTTTTGCAATCCAAACAAAAAACAAGAGTCAAGATTGCTATCTCTATTTCTTTGAACACATAAACTTGCATCTCAAATTTGGCCAAGGGTAAGCAAATGCCATCCAACTGCACTTTTTTTCCTCAGTCTGCTTAAAAATCAGCACTAAAAATTCCTGCTTGACTTTCATAAGGGTAGAGAGGAAGAGACAGAAGAAGAAGGAAGCAGATTTCCAACTACTTCAGCCAAGCAGCTGGCTGCTGCACAGGGCTGTGAGGTATAGGCACAGGAGAAAAAGCCATGGCGATACAATTCCTGGGCTGCAATTCTATCTCTGACTCATCCCAGGAATTGCCTTTGTTGGCTGGAATGCTGCAGCTCCCACAGGGGACCTGGAGTCAGGACATTCCTCCTTGCTGTAACCCCCTAGAGAAAAATGCTTCCATACAGACCTTCGCTGCAGTTAAAGATCTGCCAGGCACATCTCTGCTTCATATTTTTTTCCCCATTTGCTTAAGTGCATAAAAAAATTTCTGGATTTCTCCTGGACTGTCCCAGTGTATGCTGGAGGGGAGGGGGAGGCTACAGAGACACAGAGGCAACCCTGCTGACTGAGCCCTGGGGATATGTCTGCTCAGCCTCTGGCGGGCAGATATGGGCTTGCTTCAACCAAAAGCTGCACACAAGGGTTACCTCGCTGCCTGTCTTGTCTGCCTCCAGCTATGTGGCTTCATCTGAACAGCACGAGGCTTGAACCCAGGGCTTGAACCCTTGATCAACACAAGATCTGATACCTCCAGCAGATCAATCTGCTCTTGGTGGTACAGCTGTATAAGGAGACCTCGTCACTGACGCTGTATAAGTGAGCAGAAATTGTGAGAGAGAATTTAGGGCTGATTTTTTCCACCTAGGTGAAAGGAATTGGCATGTTAGCAGAAGGAACAACTTCTGGTTCTTCTGTAGATGTGTTACTTTTGCCAAAGGACAGAAAACCTTCCCAGATCACAGGCAGCCTGAAGGCTATGATCCAGGAGAAGATGAAGGAGAAGCACTACTTGAAATAAAAATTGCAGGTCATGTCACTCCAAAAAAAGCTGTACTGCAGACATCACAAAAGAGGAGGCTACAAACACAGAAATTTCAGTGGGTTTTGAACAACAGGGGAAAGAAAACTAGAGGACATTAAAGATGATACTCTAACATTTTCTTCAGGGCTCTGGAATTGTAACATCACTGTTGGCAAAATTTTCAAACTGTAAGTGATAAACAGAAGTGGGGACAATTACATAGTGATTAAATACCTTGGAAGTATAGGACCACTTAAAAAAAAAAAAAGCATTTCCATGCTGAAAATACAAGCTGAGGGAGGTGGTCTGTGGGGTATGGCAGAGGAAGGAGAGAGTGGTCAGAAAAGGAGCTGAAAATGAACATCCTGTGGTACTCAGCAGGTCTACAAAGAGAAGGAGTAGTCTTGTGTGAAAGCCTTGTGAGTCCAATACAGGTGTGCTACCTGCAGACCTTGTGCTCTGGAAAGGGAAGGTGAGAAGAACAGAGAAGAGCAGTGAAAGAGTCACAGTGACAATTGTGCTGTGGTGTTCGAGTGTGAGACAGAAAGAAATTACTGGCTACTGAAGGGCTCTGAATTAGAACTGTTGGCTGGAAGTGGAAACCACAGAAATTTACACAGGAGGTTAAGTACAGTTCTCAATACAGAGGGTGAGTAAATGTGAAGGGGCCAAGAATTGACGGGGTTTTGTTTCTCAGTATCTTTAAATCAACATAAATCAGGGAATAAATTACTTGAACAATTTTTTGTTTCTTCAGTTCGATGAACCTTTGATCCTAGAGGAGTCACCACAGCTTGTGAGCATAAGGGAATGTGCTGGTTTGTGCTTACTTGGAAAGGCAGTGTATCTGGGGTTCAGGGTCTGTTTTGCCCCTAGTAGATTCACACAGACATTTTGATTTCATAATGGGGAAAAGGATATAGGATAGTTAAAGGATATAGGATATAACATGATCAAAGCCCAAGCATCACAAGAATAGCAGTGATTAAAATATTCTGATCTGAATGTAATGGCAATGGCAGATTTTTCATTCCAAAAGTAATGCTGCTGAAACTTTTAATGCTTGCACATTTCTCTTCAGTTCTTCTAAATGTGGGGCACCGAAATCTTTCTGTTTGAGGAAAGGATCACTTTCAATTGAAGGGAGATAATCTCTGCTTTACCAATTTCCTTATGCTCCTTTGAGATGGTGTGGTTTCTAGCACAGGTGCCAATTCTGCCCAAGTCTGTTGTGATTTTTGATGCTGAAGAAATAACACTGCAGATGATCTTGAAGGTCACACAAAGGCAGGAGAACTGCAAAACAGGAGAACTGCAAAACAGCAGGACTTTGCACCCAACTGCAAGCTGATTGGGAAGAAAATGGTTGCAACTGGACAGCCTATGTCCTGCTAGCCTAAACCTCACGGGGACAAATGTCATTCTTCATCTAAAGGGTTAGCATTTCTGTCTGGAACTGTGCAAAGAAAAGAAATTAACCTCCCTTGTGGGATGTGATGTTCTTTTAGCTGATATTACCATCTTTGTTTATCCACTTCTACACCACAAACCCTGAACATGTGCTACATGTCCTTAGGCACCCATTGGTTAATTTACTTGTGCAGAGTAAGGCAACAAAATTATAATAATAAATTACGAAACATAGTACAACTGGAACAAAGATGCTCTACAAAAATTCTTCCTGCTTTTTTTCCTTGGTATTTCTTCTCAGCCAGAAATATAATATAAAACTACAGGTCAAAGTATGGTCTGTCACATTAATAAATCTTATGAGAAAAATTAAATAATTCATTAAAACAAATTAACAAGTTAATAAGAACAGAAGTGAGTTAAAATACAATAAAATATTATTAATACATCTCAGCCTGTATCTAGAGCCTGTTTAAAGTGAATCAATGCACAATTAATGGGGAGCTGAACTCAAGTTTTTGTATGATTATGTGTAGGGCAGATCATGCAGTATCATCTAATCTGCTAGGTGTTTAATCTCTGTAGCAGTTCTGAAATGAAACTAAATATGATCTAAACTTCAGGGTCCTCAGCTACTGCAGTGATGAGAATTTTAGAAGTAAGAGAAACTGATAGTCAGAAAAAAGCATATATTTTTGTCAGACTACACTCCATAGCCTCCCACTGCAATTTCCTATCTTCATAATTTTTCAGTTTAAATAGAAATATTTGAGTTTTTCCAGTTTAAATAGAAATATTTGGGTTGGAATAAAACCATCAGAATTCTGGATAAAATAAAACTATTTTAATTGTCACACATTTGTTTTGAATGTGTTGTTAGACCTATTATAACTGCAGCATGGATTCATAATGTTTTCCTCTTTTTGTAATTTCTGTGGCTGAGGAGACTGTTACGGAAGAAAAAGCTAAAGACATTTTGGAGGCCAGAAAAATGAACTACAGTGTAGCCCTTCTGAGCTTTTTTGAATGTGACAGAATATGAAATCCTGTTGAGTGCACCCATTTATGAGCTGTCCAGGGAGTGAGGATTTCACTGGGACTTTCCAGACTTAGTATTGAAGAAGCAGGTCTCATCACTCTGAGATTTTTGCACAGCAACAATTTGATATCTTGAAGTAAATATTGTGGAGTTTGTGTGACTTCAGTTTATCATGTGTTTTACATCCTTGTCACATAGGTAAGTGATCCAAGAACTCAGTGAAATTCCTGATTTAAATAGACATCAAATACCAGGTGTAAAGCAAAATTTTGTCGGTGAGAAAACTGTCATATTTGTCTCTGAAAGAATTTACTGTCCATGCTTGAACTTCTCTTTTGAGATAAGTCTTGCTCTTCTCAGGGACAAGGCTGGGCTTTTCTATCTACCAGAGCTGTGCTCCCTGAGGACTTTGGAAAGAGAGTTTCTTTTTACATCAGATGTTGTGGAGATAGAAAGACTGTGGTGGCAGCAGAGGGAGTTGAGGTGGTTGAGTTTTCACTGCTGCAGAGGAGACCACAACAGGAAGGAAAGCTGAGACTAAATCTTGATTTCAAAGAAAGAGGGACATTTCCCTCTTCTACTGTAACAAGCAATGACAGATGTAAAGGTATACCCTGTCTTGCAGTGTGATAATTTGTTTGGCTTTCCCCTACCACAAGCATGGCCCTTTCTGGCTGCCTGATGTCAAATATTGGTAGCCCAGCCTGGGAGACAGCATGGCAGACAGCTTTGGATATAACCTCCAATAGGAACATGCAGGTCAGCTTGGTGGGTTGTGAATTTCAGGCAGCTCCTGAAAGCAGACAAGTAGGGATAGGAAGAGTACCGACAGGAACATACAACAATTTGGTCCACGTCACCAACACCTTCTGCGCTGGAAAGGTAATATCTCCAGCAAAGTTGACTATGAGGAAAACCAGGAGCAAGTATTGTTTCTAGAGTAATCTCCCAGCTTCCCTTCCTTGTCCATCCTGGTTTTATGAGGTACATTGTAAATCAGTGCCTGTAGCTTTGCCACAACAAAGCCCCAGATGCTGTTCTGGATGAAACTCATCTCTGTAGGAGCTGGAGTCGGAGCAATGTCATGTGTCTCCAGTGCCTTGTCCACTTGTCACTCAGGAAGGAATTAAGCTGCCTTCTGGATAGATGCCCACAAAGGATGCAATAACTCTGCTCTGGACATGCCCTGATTCTCAGTGTTCACCATACAGAGGCTCAGATGCCTGACTGTTGGATAGCTGAGGAAGTTACTGCCTCTTGTCCCCAGCAGCCTGGAGGTTTTTAATATTGTTTCCCACAAAAGTTTTTCACCGAGGACGTGCTCCTCAGCACACACGTTGAGATGCACTAAATGCAGTAAATGCAACGGTACTTGACTTGCTGTCTAATACTAAGATGTGATGGGACCAGTTTGAAACTGTCTTTTTGCCACCTCAACAGCAGAACAACAGATTCAGCATGGGTCAGAAGATAGGAATTCCCCATGCAAAGAGAGTCCTGGTTTCATGTAAAGGTGCTTTATATTTTCCCTATTTAACTAAGCCCTGTGGAAACTTCCAGGGTGTTCCAGACCCATGGAAGCGTCTCCCCTCTGTCTGCAGTTCAGCAGCTTGGGGCAGTAAGGGCAGAAGGAGCCTTCAGAGGTGTGGGTCTCCCTGCTGTTGTGCTGCTGGCAGTCAGCTTCATGGCAATTTTGTTTTTTCCTCTTATATTTTTTGAAACCTTTGTCTGGGCTAATTTTCGGTCCAGTGGTGCCGATGTTCCTCAACCTGCATTCCTTTGAAAACAATGGGCTATTTGTAGGGCAGCGATTGTCTCCATTAAAAAAAAAAAAAAAAAGAGAGAAAAGGAAAAAAAGAAAAAGACAAAACCCCTTATCCTTGAAAATGAAAAAGCATGCCTCTCCTATTCTGTCATCTCTTCTAACACATTGCACCGAGGGTTAAAGGCGTGTCTCCATCTCCTCCCCAAATGTCTTTATTAATAGCTTTCAAATATTGGCCTCCTTAGGCCATGGGCAGATGCAGCTCTGGACATGCTAGAGGCTGCATAGCACTCAAGGAGATAAGACAGTTTAGTTTAACACAGCACGAATGATTCCAGCCTCAAGTCCCAATCAAAGAGATTTACAGCTGTTTTAAAAAGACAGTAATGTTGACTTGACTGGTGAAAGAATGCATGAAACCACTCTCAATAAAAGGTCTGGTTTTAGCAAGTAAATAAATATTAGAAGCAGAACACACACAACTTGATCGTTATTTCATTAAAAATTAGCGTAGTAGCCTAATTGTAACATTGTAATATTTGTGCTTTTGGAATTAACAGTCAATACCCCACAAAACAGACACATCCTTTAGTTAAAACAATTATAAAACAGACATTGAAACAGATCTCCTTTGTCACCATTTAGGAGCAATTTAATGCACTCTGTTCCTAATATTTTATGATGCAGAAATTCTATTCTCTAATTTCCTTTTCAAGCCTCTGTCCCAAAGGGGTTTTAATTTGATATTTTCTACTTTAACGTAAGAGACCTTGCTCAGCACCTCCCCGGATCAAGCCCAGGGAGAGGCATTAACAGATCGGAACGAGCCCTCTGCAGAGGGACAAAGGCACCATGCGAGGGGTGCCTCTGCGTCGAGGCTAATGAAGTGACCATCTGCAATCTGCATCAAGCAATTACGAGCTGCCTCTCCTGAGTGCCCCCGGTGTGCTGGCACAGCCTGGTGGGAGGCGCAGGGCGGCTGCGGGCTGCTGGTGCCCGGGCACGGGGGCGGCGGGGGCTCGCAGGAGCGGATCATGCTCATCCCTTCACCACGAGGCACACAACCTGCTGAGCAGACAGGTGCTGCCCGTGCTGATGTCCATGGGCGATGAAGCCTGGTTGTCCTGGTAGCTGACATCTATATCTAGATCCATCTGGATTTTTAAACTGATACAACATGAAGAATGTCACTCTCTGTTACTGTATGTGTGTATCTTATGGATATCCTTTAAGCACAATGCCTTGACCATGTCTGCCCTGCTTTCTTCAGCTGATGGGTTTTGCCATTGTAATGGGCTATTGTTTTCCACAGTTTTTTAAATTTATCCTTCAGTTCAAATGCTTCTGGACATGATTACAGTTAGACTCTTTCCCCAGTACTTTAACAACTCTATTGTTTCTACTTATGCTTTAAATAACTTTAGACTTCATCTTAATAAAGCTCAGCTATTGAAACCAAAGTAAATTCTGCCTTAACATATTCAAAAATTTTAGAAGAAGCCTACTGAGCTAAGCATGCCTAAATTCTATTGATGTCACGGGGAACCTATTACATTACGTGTTCTATAGCACTGCAGTAAGTTTAGTGCTTCCTTTTTTCTTCCTCTTTCTGCATTGTATCCAGCTGCCTCTCTGCTGGTATTAAGATATTTTGTTGGTTTGCTTGGTTCAAAGTTTAAGTAAAGCGAGCACAAGCTTTTATAAAATATGTTCCCAAGATTTTCTGTGAGGGAAACAAGGATGACATAAATTTTTACACCAGTGTACTTTCTTCAGTAGTATTTGAGACCTTGCTGCAAGAGAACCAGAGCCAGCTAGAGAAAAAGACAATTAGAAATAAAAGACAATTTTTTTTTCCTGTGAACAGAAAAAAAAAATCCACTTAATTGAGTCTTCACTGTCTTTCTTGCAAGAGGAAACAATTTGTCGTGGTTTGAGCCAATGAGGGAGTTGGCTTTTGTGCCAACTGTGGTCAAAGGATTTTGAAGAAAACATTGTGGGTGCCACCCAAGGCAATACTGACAAGATACCTCTTATCTAGTCTTTGGTCCCTTTTAGCTAGGCAGCATCCTGTACCAAGGCTTTTCTGTTCCAGACCAGAGCTGAAGTCAGAACTGGAATACAAGAAGGTGTTTCAGCTTTCAGCCCCATTCTGGTTAGCTGCAGTCCTGCCCTGCTGACTGCCTGTCCTGGAGATCCAGCTGGGGCTCACTGGTGGATGCACTGTGACTGTTCCCCGTCTGCCTATCCCCTCCTGGAAAAACCAAGGAGAGCATTTTCCATTAGTGCTGGTGGTGACAGCCCTCGAGCAGTATGGACTTGCATGGAGAGAGGGAGGTCTGGGTGTGTGGTCACCGCCTGCCAGCAGAGGTTTGCAGAGGATGGGGTTAATGGGACAGCCTTCCTCTCTGTCAGCCCCTGGCAGGCACAGAAGTGGTGACAGCCATCCAGCGGTGCAGCTTCCCTTCCTGCACCCTCAGGTCATGGAGCAGCTGAATGCAAGCCCAATAATACTGCAGTTTTCCAGCAACATGCCTGCACACACAAGGAAGAATGATTCCAGGCAAGTGGCCCTGGGAGATGATACCAGGCCCTTGTTTGAAAGCAGCTTTGTGCTGTACATCCTCATATACAAGCTGAGATATTGAGCTTGTCTTTTGAACCACTCCCTAATTGTTGGGATGTCTTCCCTTGCCCACATACGGTATCAGGCTGACATACAGAGAATCACAGCAGCAGAAGTCGCTGTGGTACGTAGGAGTAGTGGCTAATCTGTTGGGATTATACAGACATTGTCACATGCCTTTAAAACTCAGTTTCATCTTCTCCCTCCAGGCTGTTTTCAGCATCCTTGATACCCTTGTAGATAAATGAAGCTGGCAGAGAGACCACCTTTATAAACAATGAATTTTTCGTCTCCCTAGTAACCCATCTGACCCTGTGCAGGCTTGTCCATATTTTGCAGATGCTCAGGTAAGGACTAAAACATCAGTGAAGACCTTGCAGCAATCCCCTGCAGTGGAAAAGGCCAGTAAAAAATTGAAGGGAACTTAGGACCTGGGGCACACTCCTTCTGCTTCTGGGATTGCAGCTGTCTTCCTAGGACTTCCTCCCTCAGGAGCTGCTTTTAGGGCCCTTGAGTTTAGCTGGTGCCAGAGCTGCCTTTGCACCTGTGTCACAGCCCAGCCATTACTGAGAACAAAGAGAGAAACATCATCTTTCCTTCGAAGGAGATTTTAAAGTAAAACGAGTGGTTTTAGCTGGCAGTAGGCAGGTCTCCTACAGACCCACTCCTCTTGCAGGTGTGCAGCTGCCTCTCACCTTCCTCTCTCCCATCATCAAGCAGATGGAGGCAAAGGGGTTGCAATCCAGACAGGTGTGAGGTAAAGGCTTTGGAGAAGGTTCAGGACAGAGGAAAGAACTTTAAATTGCCCTTTGGACAGAAACTCAGCTATACTTTGTGTTGTCCAGCCCCCCCAAATGATGGAATGCTGCTGAAACATCCTTCCTTCTCCACAGCTGTGAGGACTTAAAGAGCACAGCTGTCTGTTTCAAACACTTCTAAGGCCACAGCAAGAACTTGCCATAGGAAAAGTCACTACAGTGGGTGCTTGAGTCAAGTACAGAAAGGAGGGATTTGTGACAGGAAGGTGCTAACTCCAGGGCTGGCTGAGGTAAGATCTGGTTAGCAAATCCTGGCTAATGCATCCAGACAAAAGTTCCCGCTGCAGCACACCACAGGAAAGGAAGGAACTGTTCATACACCTGTTCATACACTGATCAAACAAGGATCACCCCAAGTTTGACCAGCAACAACCACCATTTGACCAACAAGCACCCCCAGACACATTTCTGGTGCCTTCTACCAGAGGGCTGCATGTGAGACCTTACCAATCTTAACAATCTGAAAGGAGGGCATTGCCAGGTGGGAGGTGGTCTCCTCTCCCAAGTAACAAGTATTTTTTTTTTAATTTTTGGTTTTAAGGAGGTGTGTATCATGATTATTAGTAAAGAAACTATATTTGAAGAACAATGCCTGCCAAAAAAATTTGCAAGTCCTAATTCAATCAGTTTGTATTAGTGGAAATATTTCCTATGACTTTAGTATGCCATAGATTATTCTCTCCTTATAATACTTGCCTGACCAAGAGCACCATGCTTCAGGCATCACTACAACAACTAATTCTTATATGGCCTTCCAGCAAATGGATTTATCATACTAGAGCTGGGCTTGACAACTGAAATGTCATGTGCAGTGGTAGCTGGTAATTTTAGGGTACAAATCTGCGGAAGGAAACCTAGCAGCAGGTTTACCTCTCTAAAACAGCCTATGGTAGATGAAAGCAAAATGCAGAGAAATGGATCCTACAGATGGACTGTTTGGCAGCTGGTGGCTGCCCTTGCACACATCTTTTTTTTTTTGCAGAATGACGTCTCCTATAACCTAGAATTTACTGGAAGTGTTTGCTGCTTTAAACAGCTCTTAACACCTGCAGTGCCAAAATAAAGCCATAATAGATGGGGAATATGCATTCTGCAGTGAAAAAACCCACTTATGTATAGCTCACTCAGTAGTTATTTAGGGCACTTAAAGATGAAAAAGCCCCACAGAGTTAGAGGAAGTTCATTACTTTATAATGAACTGCCAAAGTTGTCAGAAGCTCAGTGGCAAACACACCCAATAAAGAGAAAAAGCTCAGCAGATTGAAAAAGGTTAGTAGCTTTTCTACAGGGCTTTATATTTTGCTCCAGCATAAGTTATAAATATGCAAACAAATGTTCAGAAATAATTTTGATTGAGGATTTTAAGGGTATTGCTAATCTCCTTCACATTAAGACATCCCATAATTGGCTGTACCAATTAGTCAAGGTGAGTGGCTCAGATTTCTTTTACTGACATTCTTCTAGTAACAAACAGAAAATGAGCTGTCTGCTTTGTAGAGTATATTTGTCTAGAAATAGCAAGCTCAGTAGCAGGATTATAAGATCCAAAATGTAAATCCAATCCTAAAAATGCACCATCTTTCTCTTTAAATCAAAGGTTATGGAATGCCAATGTAAAAGGGCAAGAACATTTATTCATCTTCAGGTGTGGCACCACGACAGCACCATCCCACATCTGGATAGTCATCAAAGGATCTTTCCAGCCTGAATGAGCCAGCTTAGTACCATTTTTACTACTTTTACTTAACCTTTAGTTTGTTCAACAAGAAAGACATTAAAGATGACAATTGAGCCAAATGTGTGTTTTGAGCATGCAAACATCTGCCTTCATCGAGTGGCTGGTGGCTGCCAGTCATAACTGATTCAGTGCAGTGAACTCAGGTGAATGTTTTCCTTTTCTTAGCACACAAAGTCTCTTCATGACACCAGATGTTGTCAAGGAACATAAATGACATTCTTCTGAAATATCTTCAGTCACCTGAGCTATATGCATACACTTTTCTATCCAGTGGGAAATACGCAACAAACAAAAGTTTGCAGCTGTGTCCCCAGACTTTGATTTAACTGCAGCAGTGAGCAGCTTGTCTCCAGGTGTCTGATCTGCTGTTGGTATTGATTGATTTGCCTCTTACTGCTTCCTACAGTTTTATAGACATCCATTTCTCATTCATCCTCTCTGCTACTAAAATTTTATAAAAGAATAGAGAGACAGCCTTGGTGTTTCACGAGCTGTAGTCACCACACACGGGGCAGGAATTTGTTAGCCAGATCCAGGATGTAAATACAACCCAGAGTGCCCACATGGAACACAAAGAGACAGTCAGTGTCAGCTGGGATAACCGAGATTCAGACTGAGTATAATCTACTGTGGCTAATAAACACTCACCTGAGTAACAGCCTCTTCTTGGCCTTGGAACACATGAGCTCCACAGAAACAGATGAGAAACTGGCCTCGATTGCTTTCCACACACAGCTTTGAACAAAAACAATGCAGGTTTGTCCTGATGACACTTGTTAGGTGAAATTAGAAAGCAAAATTCAGAGATGTCGTTTATCAAGCACAGGGAGAAACTAGCAGGAACAGTAACAATAATCTTTCTTTCCTGCATCAGACTTTGCATTTTTTTCTCTCCAGCAAATTTGACAGAAAACATGTTAATGTGATCTGGGAATGGTCAAATTTTTTTGCCAAACCGTGGTGAAAGGTGGACCCAGTACCTTTCATGACAATTTTTTTTCTTGTCTGACTAACAGTAATTCTGATCAACCCATTCTGTGGTCAGAAAATAATTAAATCCAGGATGTGCTGTCAGGGATATACAAATTCTTATTTTCTTTCTAGATATTAAGAAGGGATTAACCAGGACTGTTTCAAAAGATATTATTTCTATGTTTACAGAGAAAAGAGTGTGATGGGTTTAAACCTTTCAGGGTGTTTTTTCTGTTTTTTTTCCTTATCTGCACTCAAAAACAATTATGAGACTGTCCAAGGGGAAAAACCTGAAACAATCACATGAACACTAAATGATGGTGGTAAAAGGAACAAGAGATTAATAGGAGGGGCTCACCCCTGGTTTATACCTTTATAGTTTCCTCTAATGAAGTACAATATTGGGTAACTGGTGTCATGTGTCATGTCATAATACATCATATTCATATCAGGGTCTGTCATGTCACACAGAATAATAGGAGATGACAGATTCAATGGGACACCATCAGCCTAGATTTTTTTTCTTTTTTTTAATTTTCATGTATAAAGATTTGAAATATATAACACATGCTAGTGATAAGTTAAAAAAGACAAGGAGGAGAGAAAGAGGAGGGAACTGAGAATAGCCTTTACAAGACAGAAAGCAGGCCAGGGCAAAATGTCAAGTCTCAGACACATCACTCAGAAAATCAGGCAAGCTGGATCCATGTCACCTCAAACTGCAGGAGTAGCTTAGCAATAACATCTGAGCTGCTCCGAATTTGAACTCTAACTTTTGAGATTCTACCCACTTTAAATTAGAGTACATTCTAGTTAATTCCATTTTTTTTTTGTTCAGTCTACACCCTGGGAGTTTGGATTCAGAGGTACTTACAGGTTCCTAATTTCCTGCAAGTTCTTATCTCAGAGTCTGTCTCTGAACAAAAGGTTCATGCTTCCCTGTGCCAGGCCTGAGCTTGCCTCAGGAGAAACTGTGGGGGAGGAAGGAATCAGAGCCATCCCAGGCCCCAAGGGCCTGGACAGGCAAAGGGCTGGACCACTGCAGCTGTGGCATGTTCACACTGCAGCACTTATTGTGGTTTCTGCAGATCCTGCATTGGCTGATTTGCAGCCCCTGCTGCACCAGCAGTGTGCACACAAGCATTAGCCACTGCAGACTGAGCTATGGCCACACCACACTGCCATACTTCAACATAATTCAGCAGGAAATCTGGTCAGGCTCCCCACTGTGCATTGTCCTGCTGCTCCATGATGGTTTGCAGGGAGACAACACAAGCTCGGGACTGAGCTATTTATCTCCCAGCATTCCCCCAGTTTCACCCCACTGAACATCTACTTGTGAGACAGACAATGTCATTTTCCAGGTGGCATCATGGCAGAGACACTGTTGAGGGTTGTGGTCCTCATGGTGAGGAATACAGACAGGCTTAGCTTAACTTGCCCCAGGCTGCAATTTCATGGCTCAGGACACTTCTGGCAATGCCTGAAATCAAGCATATGTTCCTTTAGCTTTTTTTTGTTGTTTTTCTGGGGAGCCCCACCTTCAGAGCCAAGCCAAGATAGTGCTGTCTTGGGGCAGGGTACTCTTGCTGACCTTCAGGGCCACAATGTTTGAGCCACTGCCACAAGCTTCACCCCAAGGGCCACACACACGACCATCCTTTCCTGGAGACTTGATACATCATCCCCAGAGTAGCTGTTACTTCAGCCTTTCAGAGAGAATTGGTTTGCTGTTTCTCTCACAGGTTATTTAGATAGAAGCAAGGAGCACCAGTGGTACCTGAGTGACTGAAGGTCTAATAACTCTGAGAGGCAGCAAGAAGTAGCTGAAGTCATTGCAATGGTTTTATTGGTCTGCAGAGCTTTGGTAAGCCTAGGAGTGAGACTTGATTTCTGCATGTCTGAGAAGGGAGGCTGTAGGAGGTGCTGAGCAAATAGAAAGGAGGTTTCCACAGAAGGGAACTCTATGCTCAGAGCACGCAGATGGGGATGCGTTGTGCTGCTGTCACACAACTGAGGGCAACTGAAAATTATGTACATTCCTTTGGGTTTGGCTCTAGTCCTAAATCTGCTCTATGTGCTCTTTATATGTGAGTTTAGCAGTGCACATATTGCAGTTCATGTAGGGATTTTTGTTTGCTTTGTCACAGATTTTATTGCACTAAAAGCTGGTGTTTTTATGAACTGCTTATAAGGTGGAACTGTAATTGTAAAGATGTTTTAAAAGGTGTTTTAACTATAAACAAAACTAGATGTGTGTTGTGTAAATATGAGAAACAATTAATCAGGCAAGGTTGGAAACTCTATCATCTTTATACTAAAGGTTTGAGCGTGATTGCTTTTATTTTAAGCTACACAATATAGAAAAGCAAACACTTTCAAGGTTAAGATGGTGTCTGTGCATGATGCTCAGGAATGCACTCTGTTTCTTAGGGCTTGGGGATAATGGGAGAAGGACATGTCTCTCCTACTAGAGTAAAATCTCTCTCAACCATACTCAGAATTGTGTATTTTGTCTTTTTTATTTGTTTTTTGTTACAGTGTGCAGCTGCCAAAAACCTATTCCAGGTCACTGTGGCAAGAAAGGTTCATCCTAATCTCCTGAGGCATCCAATAGAGGTGATGGAGTGCAAGGAGTTTGTGACAAAGAACTTGACTGAACACGAAGAAGCAACACAAGTTCAGTCTTAACAGAAATTATAGCATGGACAAGAGGGACATTGTCTTTTTCTTCTCATTTTTCCCCACCAGCGTCTGCAGCACGGTAAAGTGGGTGCTGAGGCTGATTTAAAACCTGTCTCCACCCTCAGCCGGATGAAAGGGGACTCAAGAGATGACACGTCCAAGGAATTCGCCCGTGCATTCCAGGGGCGGCTCACACAATGGTGGGCAGGGTGCCTGGGGAGGATAACGCTGCCGAGCTCAGAGCCCCAGGTGCTGCACAAAGCCTGGTTATTGGAGCATCTTTGCCTCAAACACTCCATTTGCAGCCCCTTTGCACCAACACCGTGTGTACAGCACGCTGAGGTACGGAGGAGCAGGATGGGTGACCGTGAACTTATTTAAAGTCCTTTAAAACAGCTTTGGAAGAAATAGGGGAAATATTGCTTGGGAATAGTCAGGCCTCATGTCACATTACATCAAAGCTGAGGGAAGTGGTGAAGCTGTGAGACACAGAAATTATCCTTGTGCTTTTATTTTTCTGTACCTATTAAAACAAGAGGAGTTCTTTCTTTTCATGCTCCTAATTAATCTGTACGAAGCCACTATTTTTGCTAGAAGTGAAGTTGGCAAAAAATGTTTGAAAAACAGAACAAGAGCCCCAAAATGATCATCAAATGGTGTATAAGTGTGTATGGTTGCTGACACTGCAAACTCAGCTATGGTATGAGAGCTCAGAGAAGGAATAGATGGAGAATATGCACTCTCTGCATTTTGAACTCCACATATTGAAAGCAGAGCAGTTAGAAAGAGGCTAAATCAACATGGCAGCATGGCTATTCCCTGGAATAAGGTGTTCCTGTCCCCTGCAGCTATAATGCATCAATATAATGCTGTGAGATCAATAGCACAGGCCTGTAACTGTAGATCTAGTTAAGGCAGTATTTGTATTAAACACTTTACTGTTATTAAAGTTTACTATTGCTGCTCTAAACTCTGAGGCAAACTTCTGCAAGTCTGCTATTTATGTCAGCTGAACTCTCCGTGACCTGTAGCCTAGTTAACTCCTTTCCATATTTCCTGTGTCACTGACAAAAAGCTTTCTTGTTCCATGGCATGAATAACCATTTTTGGTAGGTATTTTCCCAGTTAATATATTTTCTTTTTACTTTAAGGAAAATAAAAAGGATTCCTCTCCTATTTGTTGTAGTTGTACTATTGTGGTTTTCTTCCTTTCTGCTTATGAAATAGGAGATGGAAATCGGGGAAGAGTTCAGGATTTTTGTAGTGAATAAATGGGGTATATATTCTGGTAAATAATCCTTTTGTCAAGTGAACATGGCTGTTTCTCAGCTGGTGGGACACTTGCATTGAAGCAAAACAAGAGATTATGATAACTGCTTAGCTCATTAGCAGTGAATATTTGTATTTAATAAACTGACTGGGCTGAGTCTGTTTGCTCTATGTTCCTTCTATTTACAAATGATTTTTAATAGTCAACAAAATAGATAATAGGACACAGTCCCCTGTAAAGCTTACATTTATCTGGGTTTCAGGCAATGTCTCTGTCCATGACTTCAGATTTTCATGAGGAATTTCTGAGTTCTGTTGAACCATTAAAGTCAACAAAATTTTGGTATTACTATTTTCAAGAATTGGTTACACAAAGGCTTTAGCAGCTCACAACATCCCATGAAGGTGTCCCTGGCACAATAAAAGGTGTGCTGGGAGCATATTAGGGTGCCATTAAGTACTTAATGAAGCACTGCATACAGAGGTGGGAAGCCAGAGCTGGCTGTAGAAAGGAACCCCTTCACACCTGTTCTGTGGAGGCCAGCTCAATTCTGAAAGAACCATCATCACCACATCCACTTTAGAAGCCCAGACCTCTGATATAAAAGATTTCCTGATCCTCAGGTGCCTCAACAGAGCAACTGTAATACTCAGGGTTTCATCTAGGGAACAAGACCTATTAATCTATTGCAGCTTTTTGGAAGACACAGTACATTAAAAAGATCTACAACTGTAAATTCTTTTCATGTGTTCATCCTCAGTAAAATCAGATGGGACCCACTTTTGTGGGTCTATACTTCTATGGGATTCCCTTGTTTCATTCTTAAGAGCAAATATACTCCTTTCAGAATATTGATTTCCTGACATTTTTAAAATGACCTGCTTTTTAGCTCTGAAGAAATACTTCCTTTACAAGGAAAAATGGTGATTCCCTTTCTCTGGGCCAAGAAAAAAAACCAAACAAAAAACCCCTGTAAATAGCTTAGTAAGCATTGTCTCTCCAAGGTGGTCCATGACACAGTTCTTCACTTCCTTTCCTCTTGTCCACTTGTGTGGAGGGTTTATTCTGGCACAGAGCAGGTGACACAAACCATTGTGCCCTCCGTAGCCCCTTTGTCTCTTTTACCTTGTCAGAGGTTGTGAGGGAGAAGGGGAACCAGACACAGGTTTGATCTTTGCATTCTCCTCTGAACTCTGAGGCACACAGTACAGTAATACACCCCTCACACAGTTGGAGAAAACTGTCCTGCCACAGCAAAAAAGGGTCAGGAAGGCCACTTGTTCCAGAAAGAGTTTTTAAATTAAACTGAGCGATATAGTCATTGAAGTCAGCTTACAGTGTGGCTTCTCTCCAACCAGAACCACAAACCCTGCCCAGGGACTTGGGGAAGGTTCTCAGGGGAAGATTCTTCACTTGATTACCCACACTCAGAAGCATTTTAGTAATAAAAATTGTTTGATTTGTTAGAAATTTATATGAATTATTTTGGGTATTTTTGTCACTATTCAGCCAAGAAACAGAAAATATGAATTAATTAGAAAAAGTACACAGATATATATGTTTACATTTAAACCTACTTCCTGCTTTGGGCTGATTGCACTGCAAAAATGACTGATCTAAACCAGAATATCAACTTCAGAAAAAAGAGTTCAGTAAACCAAATCATATAACTGCTTGTCCTTTGTTTTCTTTCTTTCTTTCTGTTAGCAATCTGGCTAAAAATTGTTAATAACCTGAATGTACATATAGCAAAACTAGGAAAATACATATATTTAAGCTATCCAGAGTTCATGCTTGAGGAGAAATATTTCACGTTCCTATAAGTTTATACAGCCAGAGACAGTAACTGTCTCTTAACTGCTTAGATATGAAGTATACATTAATTCAATTAGACTTTAGACCAGATCTTGAGGTGCTATGTATAATTCAGAATACTTTCACTAAAGCTATAATGGTTTATGCCAGTGCAGTATCTAATGCATTGCATAAGTGTCGTTCAGATAAATCCATCAGCACTAAACTTTTGTTAAGATTACCCATGAAGTCTAAGGTGGGCAGAAGAGCATTGCATTGATGAATTCCCTGCTCTGTGTCATAGACCTTGTTGCAGAGGGTGTTCAGCCTGGTGGCTCTGCTCCCATCTGACATATATGAATCTCCATCCCAAGGTGAAGTGCTTGTGGGAGTCAAGAGCTGTGTATGATGCAATGGAGAAGAGACTGTCCTTGTTAGACACTTTGATAAATCCCTTATCTGTGCCATAGCACCTAAGCATGTTTAATATATTTATCCTTAAAACATCCCAGAAGGTAGAAGGGTGTTATCTTTATGAGGGAAGAACAGAGGAGTAGTTTTATCAAGGAAACATTCATGAAATCTAGTATGGAGAGCAATTAAATTCCTGTCTCCTGGGCATGTTCAGGAGCCAGGTACCCTCTCCTAACTCTCCTAATATACTTAATGGGTCACATTGCTTTTAGGAGCAAAACTGCAGCAACTTTATATGATCCATCTGTTTTTTACTGAAAGAAAGAGCTTCATAAACAGCACGTATTCACTAAATTTATCTGTGGCTTTTTTTGCAGGTGGGAAAATATTTCCTTAAACAAGATTCAGATTATTGGTGGAGCCAATGAATATGTACTTTTCCACCAATTCACAAAAAGGTATTGCATTTGAAAACCATAGATTTTTCTCCCTGGTTGCTGAATTATCTGACACAAGAGAATTTGCCTCATTCATGTTTCTAACAACCTATGTTAAATCAAGTGCAAATGTTATTTTTTTTTGTGGAAAATCTGCCTGGAAGGAAAAAAATAAACAGCGTTGGCATTTCCAGCAGTTTTCCTACAGCTGCCTGGCAGAGGACAAGCAGAGCATCTTTCCATTCACTGGGTGTTTGCTGAACTGCTCCTCCAAGAGTGTAGGATCTTTGCTTCGGCTTTTGCTCTCTCATGTCATGTTTGGAGTAATAGAGCCCATCACCAACTCCTCCTACCCAGTCACCAGCAGCCTGCTCTCCTGCAGTTTTGCTGCAGTTGGTCTTTAGAGCAGGACCTTGTTCTGAGGCTCCTTTGTTGTAACATGCTTCCTACTTTATAACTGCACCAGTATGGGAAAAGGGAGGGAGAGACACAGAGAGAAAAGGCTTTGTGCAACTCAGGCAAATTCTGCCCAAGAGATAGAGAATACATAGGCATATTAACTGTGGATTAACATGAATGTTGTAATAATACAGCAAGAATATATCTTGACATTAACTCTGTATTTCATTTATCTCTCACACGGTAATTGCTTACTTGCCCATTTTAAAAAGAATTTCAGTGGAAACAAGTCATGGCTACTATGTGGAAATCAGTCGAGCTTTTCTCCCCTGGAAATTGCAGCAGCAAATATATAGATACCATATCCTCTTTCAAGAAGACTTGCCCTGTAAATGTGTGAGTTCTGCCCCACAAAGAAATAAGAACATTGTCTACCTCTTCTTATCTGAATGGGCTAATTGACTCACACTAATGATTTCAACTGCTAGAAAAGCTGAAATAATAACAGTCATGTTATTCTCTATGCAAAGACATTTTTTTTCCCCCCAGAACTTGGGATATATTGCCAAGGAAGTGATTCTGATTCCTGTTGTCCCTCACAGAAACAGATACAGGTATATTTTTAAAAGAGTCATGCTACAGCCTAGTTTGCTGTCCTTGGTGTCAGTATCAAAATTAGAGCCTAATTTACTGTAAGAAATCCAGTTCAAAGGTTGAGATTAAGAGGTTCCTTGAAAAGCAGTACCTTTTCCATTACACACAAGTTAATATTATATGTAATACATTATGTGTCCTATAGCTTTGTGTAGAAGAAAATGGAAAGGGCTAATTTATAGTGTAGAGATATTGCTTTTTTTATCTGCTTTGTGATGGTACAAATTATATCCCACTCCCACTCAGTGCTTTTCCATGTGGGGAAGCTAATGCACAGTGATGGACCTACTCCATGGACAAGGCTCCAAGGTGGTCCTTAGTGACTTCTGCTTTCAAAGCAGAGGAAGGTACAGGTGGTACTAATTGAAAGGATGACCTGACAACATAATCTTTTTCAGGTCTGTCATTGTTTATTTGTTTGTTTATTTCTTTTCAATCCTGCTGGCCTCCACAATATTTCATAGTGATTTTCACTTGTGCATTAAAAAGCATTTCTGTAAATTTGCTTTAAATCTGCCATCTGATCATTACACAAGGTGTTTTTTAAAAAATTTGAATAATCATTTCCTGTTTGCCTTCACTGTACTATCCATAATTTTCTATATCATAATTAAACTGCCTGAGACTTCAGATTTGACTGTTTATTCACCTTTTCTACACTTTTTCCATCACACATGCCTATCTAACTTCGTTCTTTGACCTTTCCCAAATAAAGCCCATCAATCTGCTCACTCCCTCCTTCTTTGAAGCATAACTTTCTGTCCCCTCACCAAGTCCTTACATGCCAATTCCCAACAAAGCCAGTCCTAGGCTTGTACCAGCTTCTAGAAATAACTCCTCATTGCCCAGCTTGCTCCCAGAACTTCTAAGGAGTCTCTTCAAAAACATCTGATCTCCCCTTAAGGAGAGGGTCTCTCTCCCCTTCCTATTTGATTTTTGCACTGCAGAGAGAAGAATAGCTTCAACCCCATATCACTCTTGTCATCCTGGCTCTTGGCACCCTGACAATGCAGCTGCCTTTCTCACCCTGGGCTCTGGTGAGAGGTAGGTGCACAGCTGAGGTCACCCTGTGGACCCTGTCAGAGCTGGATCCTTTAGTTCTGCTCACTTCTTGATTCCACAGTGTTACAAGGAAAATGTTGTGTCTTAAACAAGTACTATAGTGGGGAAAAAATTACGGTGGACAAGAGAGATGGAGAGAGAAAAAAGTTGTATGGCACATCCCTGGGGTTTCTATCAGCCCCATGGAGTTATTTAGTACTCCCCTCTTCTGCTCCTGTTAGAAAGGCTCTTTCTTACTGTTTGCTGTGTCATATATCTGTTCCATCCATCATCTCTTTTTCAGTGTAGAAATGTTCTGACCTATTTGCTCTCCTTCACTTCTCTGTGATTCTTCTCAGTGTACTTCCTAATGTTATCATAGCCTGTTCCAAATAGGTAACTTTGGAGGTAAAATTGCTGGTAGTACTTGAGATGCAAGCTCACCATGCAGGTACACAATGTTACAAGGATGCTGTTTTATTTTCACTTCCTTCTCTAATAATTCCCAGTGCACTATTTGCCACTTCACTGCCATGGAGCTGACTTTTCAGAGCACTATCCATAATGGCTCCCAGATCTCTTGTTAGATTAGTAATAGCTAATTTTCCTAGCTAATAGCTAATTTAGAGTTCATCACTGTGTATATAGTCATATAGATAGTTATTTTTTCTCCTTCCTGCACCTTACTTGCATTTATTGACATTTCATTTGTGATTCCCATTGAATTTAATTTGTGATTTTATTGCCTTATCCCTCAGTATTGTGAGATCTTTCTGTATCTGTTTGCAGACAATTGAACATTTCACTATCTCAAATAATTATTTATCTTCTGCAGAATTCCTTGCCTCCTTCTTAACTTTTGCATACAGATTATCTATGGCAATTTTGAAGTGTACATATCCCAGTACAGATCTTGTGGAATCACCCTGGTAACATTCAACTATCATGAAACATTGCATTTTATGCTTGCCCTTATTTTGTCTATTTTTCTACAAGCTATTTATGCATGCCACTACAAATGGACTTTCTTCATCAATTTATTTAAATGCTTGCTGAGGGCCTCTCCCAGCAGACATTTCCCATCTCTATTATTTTTTTCCAGCTGTGCTTGAGCTATAGCTGGTAAGTCTGTATGTTGTGGCCCATGAGCCAAGTCCGTGGGACTCCTAAACCTCTGGAGATATGTGATGGTTGAAGAAGACCATGAGCTGTCATGGAGAAGACTCTCTGGAGTCTCAGCATCATGGTGGGTATTGTGGGGTCACAGTGCCACCACACAATGCTGCAAAGGGGCCAAGAGTCCCACAGGAATTAGATCCTGGTGTCTCTCCATCCCCAAGCACTCATCTCCACTGTGAAGAGCTGAGTGGCTTTTAGAGCAGGGTAGCAGCTAAGATTTTAATTTTGGGTGGCTGGTGTATTAGAGAGTGCTTGCTGGTAGAGCAAGTATAAATAATTCTGTGTCTTAATTTATAGCTTGCAAGGATCCACTAAGCACCTGAAAACTTTTGCTCAGTATGAAAGAACCTGGTAGAAATACTCTGCAAGATTGAAAGGAAAAATGATTTCTTAGGCCTCTGTTGTATTCATCTACAAGTGAGTATGTGGGTCTATTTTAGAGCATACAAAAACTTTTGCAACTATGCTATCAACATAATTTTCATGTGCAAAGGCTATATTTTTTCCCTCTATTGATGAATTAACAGTCCAGCTCAGTCTTTTCTGAATGATTTGTACCATTCATATGAGACTCAACTGTATAGAAGCTAATACAGTTTAGAAGGAAGACAAATTATTGTATGTGTTGAGAGCAATTGCAAGGCACTGTGAGTTTCACATTCGAGGTGCTTTGGATCTCTTTCCTGATCTGCATCATACTGCAGAAACAGCAAGTTTTAAGTTAATGTAGGATAATTTATATACGTATTATAATTTATTCATTTATTTATTTATATAAATACATGTATATAAATATATTATATATTTTTAATGCTAGTTGGATATTCAATCTCAGGAGAAGTGATAAGATACTGTCTCTTTTCTCAAGCAAAAAAGTACTTAATCCGATATTTGGCACATTAAAGAAAAGACCAGCCCAAATAGAGTTCCCCACTCTGTTTCAGCTTGTCAGCCATGTAAGGATTCATAAGTATGAACATGTTTTAATGTTAAAGTGAAACAGGACAATAAAAGACTTTTGCCCAACCTTCTAAGCCATCTAAACCCAATTATGGGACTTGTGAATAGAAAGAAAACAATGGTTGTATTTCACTTAACTTGACCTTTTAAGCTGCCAACCTTTTTCTACGTAAAACATCTTTATATGGTTGAGCTATTCTCACAGTGCTTTTCTGACATGTGTGATGTTTCTTGTGAGGTCCTCGATGAAGGTCTGGAATAAGCAAACATCCACAGCAGAATCTGAGTTCAACAACAGACAAAATTTTGTCTTCACAAAATGTCCATCAACAGTCTTAGATTAGGGTGGAATTCTCACACCATTTAGATTAATCACAATTGCTGGCATGCAATGCAAGGTAATATCCCTTTTAGATAAAATATGACTCTGGCTTTGTATCCTTTCCTCTAAATGCACTGGTAGAGCTCAGAAGCAGACCTTCCTCTAAATGGCATCGTTTTCCATAGTTCTTCTCCCTCTGGGATCAGCAAAGTCAAACGTGGTTGGAAATGTACTGAAAATGCTATTAGTTTATTTTTTTAAGGGAGAGGGCAGTCAGTGATACCAGGATATGAGTCCATTAGTGTTTTGATTTTTTTTCCCATGCACCTCCAGAGACACACGTCCAAATCATATTCTGCACAGCCACTCTGAATTTTGTTCTGAAAGCAACATAAGCACAGAGCATGAATAAGTCTGGAGAGAGAAAAATATGCCTTGGCTATTTGTGCACCAGGCCCAGCTGTCTATCCAGGTAAGGCAGTGAGAAACCTTCTGTTAATACGGGAACAAGGAGCTCAGGTCTTGGTGAAATTCCTGCTGGAAAAGTGAATGAAATGCTGTCTAGCATTAGTAAAAGGGAAACGTGTGGCTCTTGGGGGATATCCACAATACAGTTCCACTGATTATCAGCCTCTCCCACCAGGCAACTGATTGGAGAGAGAAGCTCATCTGGAGTTTCAGTGGTTGCCTGTAGCAGCTACTGGTTTCTGAGAAATGCTGGTGTTGAAGATCCCTTGTACAGGAACAAGGGAGGTGATTTCATGGACTTTGATTTGTCTGCACCTGTGTTTTGATGTATCTATCTAACCAGCTCAGAATCAAACAAATCTGAGGCTGCACTACTGGAAAATTGAACCTAACTCCCTTGAGCTCAGTGCCCTACCTTAGAGGCTGATTTCCATTGCTTCAGTGAGAGCTTTATGTTCTCTGGGTTTGGCTGCACGTAACAATTTCCATCCATACAGGTTTCTTGCTGGAGTCCTGTGCCTGATGCAACTCACTTCCCTACTCACACCCTTGTGCAAGTGATGAACACTGAGATGTACTGTAAACAGCTGCGCCCATCAGTGCATACAGCAGCCTGGCTGTGTGGGCAACCAGCACCTGCAATTTCCCTGCATTTTATGCAGTGGGAACATACAGAGAACAAGAGCACGCCTGTCACTGTCATGCAGTGTGTGAAAAGCTCCTGGCTGAGGAAGGTACACTACCNTCACTGTCATGCAGTGTGTGAAAAAACAGCAGGAGGAGGACAAAGAGGGCTCCTGGCTGAGGAAGGTATGCTACTCTGCATGTCAGCTTGTGCACCAACTACAACAGGCTTTTTTCTTCCAGCATTTTCTACTCTCTTTTGTCACTCTGTTGCTTTTGCCAAGGTCTGAAATTTTTAAAATCTGAAAAGAAACAAAATAGACTTTTGATGAGAATGCCCTTGGAGACAGTAGTCAGAAAAAAAAAAAAGACATTTGAAAATATGTTCCAGCTGTTCAGCATTTGACCAAGTTAAAACTCGGTCTGGGCCCCAGAAACTTTTTTCTCTTTTTAGTCTCACAAATAGCACCAACAACTGCACAGGAGCTATTTGTATGAACTAAAGCAATAAGGAGATGTCTCAAACTCCTCCTAAGCTGTATTTTAGCATGCTGCTCCCTCTGTACATATGTGTTTGCACAGTATACCTTTCAACTTGAGTGACTGTGGTTGCTATAGATTAATATATACTCACATCTTGGTGCAAGAGGCTTCATGCTTCCAGTCCCTTGAAATGCTTTTGCCTGCAGCTTTCTGCCACACCAATTCTTCCTTTTCTCCCACATTTTATTAAAAAATATTTTTTCACCCTTTGCTTATAACTTTTAATTTCTATCTATTATTTAGTGCTGCAGCTCTTGAAGTTTGCTGGATATTGCAAATCATACAGCATAAAAACTTTCTGTGAAGTTTGGACTAACAATTTATTTTCATCCTCAGGGATACTTGTTTCCTTCTTTCCCATGAATGAATAGAATCTTTTTTTTCTCCTTTCATGTAAAAGGAAACATTCTCCTGAGGATATAACCTGGGAAATTAGGGATACTTGGATTTCTTTCTACACCATTGTCTTGCTCTGACCTTGGGTGAGTCATCTGGACATTGTGTGCTTCTCTTATCCCACTGGTCAAAAAATGGATATAAAACCCACACATACTCAACTTTTCTTGTGATTGAGATATATGGATGGAAAGCATTAGATAAGTGCTTTGGGTAACTATTAATTCTCTTTTAAAGTCTGGTTTATTACAAGAACAAACAGTCTAATTTTAAAAACTTTTGAGAAGATATTAAAAAAGGGGAGGCCACTAAGTCTATAGGGAGGTGCACCCTGACTTCAGTAGGTTTGATGTACGTGTCAAATGTATTTAACAGATACTGCTGTAGATCAAACGTTCTAGATCACAATATACACAGTCCACATCATTGTAGGACTAACATGATTTTAAACAAAGAACCTGCCTGTGACATTTCCTGTGTAAATGTTCTCTGATTGAATGAAGAGAAGCATCTATGTGCATCTCTTTCAGGATCAGGGCTTTTCTTCCAGCACACTGATTGGAGGAATGTCTTTATGCAATCTGAGTGTTTAAATATCTAAAAAAGTGAAAACATTGTCATTGAGAGGCCCACTGTTTTAATTAGTAAAGTGCTAAAAAGCACACTCTGTCCTCCTTTAGCTGTGCTATTCTTTGGCTCTTTGTTCAGTCCTCTGGATGTATAGTCAAAGGACGCTATAAGCATGTGAGTCCTACTTTAAAAGCTTGTTTGTGGTTCATTATGAGCTATTAGGGAGAGCACATCAAGCAATTGTTTTGGCAGGGATACAGGAATTGCTTCATATTCTGGCAGGAACAATTCTGTCTTACTGAAGAGGAATACCAGGCTTTGTGGTTGGATTTGTTGCTCCCTCCCCTCTCCTGAGCATGCTTATGTTGGGAAAGTACATCTTTGAAGGAGAATATGACAAGCAGTCACTCTCAAAGCATCAACTGTAGCTTTAATGTGCAAGGTATTTTTTCCTTATCCCACACCTCCAAAAATAACAGCACGAAAATCACTTTAGCACATCTAGAAATGCATGAACTGGAGAGAGATGTAGGTATTAGGATTAAGTTTTCAAGTAAAGGTGTTGTCAGCAACCTCCAGGCTTGGGAGAAGGGCTGGCTGAAAAACATTAGGAGTGCAATGCTAGGAAGCCTGTATGTGGAACCTCTAAGTTAGAAATTTGCAGGCAGAACCTGACACATTAAGGTGCTTCTCAGACTGGCAGCAGGTGGAGATGAGCAGACACCACCACGAGCATTAAGCTGTGCAAAACCAGTCATCACAATTCCTACATGCACCTCCACCTTTTGCAAATTGAACAAGCTCCAGGAAGGCTGGAGTTTTGTCAGAGAACTACCATAAAATCTTAGGAGCTCTGGCTCTGGTAACTTCTACATTTTTTGGCTTATATGTCCAACTCAAAGTCTAATGCTTCCAGATCTCTCTGTATCCCCCCAGATTATTTATTTTCTTGGTTATCCTTCCCATATTCCAGGCAGAAGATGAGGTTATCCCATCTGAAGGTAGTATTATGTGTAAGGCTAGCCTGACAAAGAAGAAACCACCATGCTCCCTTCCTAATCATAAAATCGTAATGATAAAATTACCCAGCAGAAAATAGTAAAAATGTAATAAGTAGTCCTGCTATAAATTCTTGACAGTGAATTTCCTGAGGCAGAAACGCTATCAGTGCTACATATGTGTCTGGCCACCAGCCCAGGGGAGAGCTGATTCTCTCCTGGAGTACTGTGGCAAAGTGATAACTTCTTGGAAGGCACCAGACCATAACAGTCCTGCTCCTAGAAAGTGTTCATCCCAATGCTGCTGGCTGCAGGGGAGGCCAAGGGCGAGGGGATGGTGTTTGAGGCACCTGTTGCAGCTCCGGAGATGGGACTGCAGACACGCAGGGATAGAGCTGACAGCTGGAGCAGAGCGAGGAGCCCCAGGGACAGCCCAGAACTTGGACAGGCTGATGCCACCTGACTGCTCCCCCACCCTCCCTGACAGCCAAGGGGAAATGGGGCATGGGGCTGGGGTCCTTGCTGCTGTCCTGGGATGTGCTGTGATTGCGGAGCTCACACCTTCTGCTGGAGGAGCTGAGCTGTCTGCTGGTGTCAAAACTCGCCCTGGCTTCTGAGCAGCTCTTCTTCAGAGGGAGCAGCTCTGCTAGCAGCTGGAAACTGTCTTGGCTAGGGCCCACCACCTACTATAGCTCAGACAACCATGTCATACTGTAATAAATGCAGGCAATTCTGAACAACTTTTTGAAATCCCCAGACCTTGACTGAAACCCATTTAAGCCAGTTCCCATTAACTTCAGCCAGATTTGAAGCAGGTACTTACAACATTATTTTTAAACCTATAAGAAAATAATTTCAGCCTTAATGTTGTTACAGAAGAGAAAGGCACTAATGCCTTCAAAACTCCCAGGTAATTTATAGAAGCTGCAGCCAAGGCAAGGAGCCGAGCACTGAGAGACAAATCTGATAACTTGATGCAATACAGGTTTGTATCTGTTAATCCAGCACTCATGAACTTCTGCACTTTGTAAAGGATGACTTCTGTGCAAAACCCATCTACTGTGCTCCCTCACCTTTTTGGTCTGGAAAATATTGCAAAAGCTACTTACAGGTTATGACCTCCACATGCAGGTGATTTCTGTGACCAGTTCACACTCTGGTTTTGTTCTGTGTATACAACTAAAACACAGAATTAGTTTAGATTGCTCTAATCTCCTCTTTGCACAGTTTCTGGTCATTTTGAACTACTCCATTCTGTGGCTGAAAAGAGCCTTGCCCCTGTCCTGGGGGTACCCTACAGCTGGGAAAAGGGGTTTCAAAGGAGGGCAGAAGCCATTCAGGGTCAGGCACCCCCAGTTTATTTTGGCATGGAAAATATTTTGTTCAAATTAAAAAATCCAAACATCAGGCAACTTGCCAACAGTCTAAAAGAAGACTTGAATCTGCTTGAATATGCATGTTTAGATGAAATCCTGTATCACATTGGTAATTACAGATCCTCTTATCACAGTAATTCACTACCAGGTGAGAAATCCTTTGTGAAATAATTACACTTAAAACCACATACTTATGTAAGGCAAGGCAGTAGGAGCAAATGTTTTACTCTCCTGTGTCAGAGGGCCAAACTGCTCTGTATTGGGAAAAAAAAATGCAGAATAAGTCCAAGGAAGCCAGACATTCATGCATGCAAACCTAACCTGAGTAAGTACAAAGCAGGGCTTACAACCCATTTCTGACTGGAAACAATTATGCACAGAAAACAAGGAAAAATGCTTTAAATATGTGTGTGGATTTAACAGGAAAGAGCCAGAGATTAGATAGTAGGGCAGGGAGGTGGTCTGCAGGTACATAGAAGGTAAAGGAGATAATTAACCAGGAGATTCATTATCTGCCAAGCTACATGGATCTTCACTTATAGTAAACAACCAGTGCTGGTGGCAGGCACCAGAACCTCCCAAGCTGTTTGAACAGAGACAAATGTAAGCAGCAGGCAGGAACTTCTGTCTCTCTAGAAGAGCAATGTTCTCAAGGAATAGTTTCATAACATACATAGTGCCTGTGTTACTGGAAGAATTCAAGGAAGAAATCTGCAGTTTTCTCCCAGAATTCTAGGCATAGAATTAACAACATTTTTTGCATAGTTTCTTAGGTCCAGAGAAATGGGGAAAGCCTCACAAGTACACGCAAGTTGTTAATTTAGCAACCCTTGAAAGATGAAAGCAGAAAGTCCACTTTTATACAAGGTATTAGAGTCTGATATTCAGACTCCTTCCCAAAAATTCATGACAGAATTTGCTAGTGGCATCAGTTTTGGTATTTATTTTTCTGTTCAGGCACATAGCTGGTCTGTGGGCTCAGCTGCTGAGTAGTCACAACAAACAGAGATGCTCATCAACTGCGTACATAACCAATGACCTCTGTGTACAACTCTGTTCCCAGGAGATCCTGCAGCTGATGGCTACAACACACTCTCAGTGCTCTGTTGTTCAGCTTCGTTCTTCTTTTGCTGTTCACATCTCTCAGTTTCCAGCGGCTTACTCCATGGAGGCCATCAGGGTCTTCCTGCAAGAGGTGATGCATTCAAAGTGCTCACCCACCTGTAAAGCCTCTCTGTTCACCAAGGTTGCCAAACAAAATGCTTCCACAACTGTTGTGGCCTCAGGGAAATTATACTTCATTCCAAAGTGCAAACAAACTCGTCATGTCTGAAGATTTCAGGCCAAAACCTTCTTTGAGACAGTGCTTGGGCCACTAGATGCTGCACATTGGTCACCATCAATGACCGATGATGCTCAAAATCCTACCACCTCTCTTAGCATTACAGAAGGTAGAAGGATGATGTGATGTCAAAGTGGAAGGTCCTACCCATTCCTGGGAGCCAGTAGTGGTAAAAATGAAAAGGAAGATGTGCCCCATGCCTCATCACAGCCTATCTTGCTAGCAGAAGGATAGCAGAGAAGATGGAGCTTCGTAGGAGTGGACATAGCAGAGGTAATACAAAACTGCTTGATTCTAAAAGTGTTAGGGGGCAGTCTCCAAACAGTGGAAACACCCCATGTCTCCAGTGGATTTTACTGAAGGTTTTCCTTCTCAGGGAAGGATAATGCAGGAATTTTAAAATAATCGTAATTAGGGTGACCAGATCCATGCAAAGGATCCTGTGGGAATATTCCACTTTCTTCTCAAACCAGATGAAGTTTCAGAAGAAAGTAGAATAATCCCACAGGATCCTTTGTGTGGATATCCTGAGTTTTCAACCTGCAAGGTTTGCAGTATTGATACTTAAATAGCAGATCTCTAAGCTTTCTAACATCTTACTACCAGCTAATCAATGTCCAAATTCTATGGAGCTGCTGAGAAAGCACACATTTCTGGTGAGGGAATTGATATCTTTATCCCAGCTTTCATTCTCTGGCATGGAACAGTGCAGTAGGACAGAGTCACACATTTGTGTGAATATTCCAGAGTAGAAGTATTAAAATGGAGACTGACAATGGTAGCAGCAATTGTTTTCCTTGCAGTTAATATATAGTATCAATGTATTGTATCAATAGTATCAATCAATGGCTCAATGTATTGGCCACTGCCTTATTCAGATTAGATATAGGAAAGGATTTTTTTACAATGGTAAAACACTAGGACACGTTGCAGTTCTGTCCCTGGAAACTTTCAAGGCCAGGCTTGAATGCTCAGAGCTCTGAGCAACCTGATCTAGTTCAAGATGTTTCTGCTTATAGCAGGGGAGCTGAACTGGATGACCTTTAAATGCCCCTTCCATCTATGATTCTATGATTCTATCGTTTATGTTGCATCATAACTCAGGATATAAAAATACCCCTTTGTACTCCACCAAGTCAATGCCACCCTTTACTAATGATACCACTAATAATGCTGGACCTCAGGGCTCCTCAGGCAGAAATCTAGTGGCAGCCAAAGAGAAACTGGCTCAGGAAATGAGGCTCTGGTTGCTGCAGGCTGCAGCATCTTCATCTCTGCCTTTGCTGCAAAGATGTGACTTTTTCAAAGTACACAGCAAAGCTTCAGGAAGAAGCCAACATCAAATAAGCACATGGAGAGCTGCTTTCTTCTACCATTGATCAAAGAGCAGTGTCAGGAGCAGGAGAAATAGTACTGCTGCTGAAACAACTTTGTCTCCATGCCTCATCAATTTGTGTACAGAGGAGAGCAACAAAGCTGCTGAAAAGGCTGGAAGGCACGTCCCAGGAGGAAGGGCTGAGGACTTAGGGTTTGTCTAGTTTGCAGAAAAGAAGGTTGGGGGCAACCTCATTGCTCCTTACAGCTTCCCGAAGAGGGGAAGTGGGGAGGCAGGTGCTGGTCTCTTCTCTCCAATAACAGGACACATGGGAATTGTCACAGATATGCTAGGGGAGGTTCAGAATGGACATCCAGAAGCATTTCTTTACCAAGGGCATGGCCAAACCCTGGAACAGACTTCCTAGGGAGGTGATTGATGCCTTGGGACTGTAAATATTTAAAAGGTGTTTGGATAATGCCCTCAATAATTTACTCTAACTTTTGGACACACTTGAAGGGGTCAGTCAATTCAACTAGATGCCATACTGAAATATTCTATTCTGTTCTGTTCTGTTTTATTCTTCCATCCCCAAGCCTTGGTACAGATGTTTCCTCGCATCTTTCAACCACTCACTTCCTGCAAGTGTTTCCAGGAAACAAGCTGGAAGGTTCCATCTGGGGATCAGACACACAGCAAAGATCCAGCTTCTCTATTCTACATGCTCCATTTGGTGCTTCTCATTCCAAATGGGAGAGACTGGGCAGCTGCTGGGAAGGAGGGCTTGGAAACGTGCTGTGGATCTCGGCAGCTGTTTCTGAAGCTGAGGCGTTTGGCCATGGGCAGAGTTCCCTGTGCTCTGCACACTGCCTGACAGACCTCGGGGGAGCATGTCTTGCAAAATGAACACCAGAGTTACTCCCTAAGGACCTTTATTAAAAAAAGAAAAAAGGCAACCTCTGAGTAAATGAAATGTTTGTTTACAGCACAATGCCACAACTCTATGTGCTAAGCTTCATAGCCTTAGTGGGTTATAAAAAATACCCATATTATAGATAGAGATGGTGCAGAAGATGTAGAAGACATAGAAGGTAAGGATAATAGAGACAAAAAAGATAATTCACACAGAATTCACAGAACGAGTAGGTTGGAAGATACCTTCAAGGTCATCGAGTCCAACCCATGCCCTAACACCTCAATAATAACACTCATTCCCCAAGACTTTACCAACAGCAGCCCTGACATTTAGCTTTATGCTCCCAAAATACAGAATTCAGCCAAAATTAAGTCAAGACACAAGTGTAATAGATGCAGGTAATAGAGCCAACATTTGCTCCTAATCTGTTACATCACTGCTACTTAACTACTCCAAATGTTTTATTGACCAAAGGTGACAATATTGCAATTATATCTTAGTCTTTGCAGCTGTTTTCCCATCTTAGTAGTAGAAACTGCCTTCCCGATACACATAATGGGAGGGGCAGCTGTGGCTGGGACTATATAATTTAATATTTACAGAGAATTTAAAGATGCTCTGAGAAGCGCCTGAGAACAGGCAAGAATGTATAAAACTGGATTTGAGTGTATAAAACAAGTATTTAGCTCAATGAAGGGAAGAATAAGTCAAAGAATACCCTGGTCTCCAACTGGCCCTGATGAAAAAAGCAGAATGGAAAGCAGGTGCATAAGAGAGGATTTCTGGGCATGATTTCCACTTGTGATGCTCTGTGAGAGACCCATGGGGAGAGGAAAGGGATGCTGACTGCAGGATGTCAACAAAGAGCTTGGAAGAGACTGATCCCTTCTGTAGGCCTTCTGCACGCCCCAGGGCAAAGCTTGTGATTGTGCACAGATAAGTGAAATTTTATAAAAGTTATTTCCAGTGCAAAGAAGCTGGATAGTCTGAAGCTGGAAAATCTGAAGCTGGAAATCAGCACACAGGGTTTGTATTTACAGAATGCTCATTTGCCTTGTACAGAGGGGATCAGTCTGGCTAATATTTGAGTTTCTGCAGATGTTTCCCCATCCTCCTGGGTTAAAAGTTGGCACACTGGAATGGCAGGAGTTGAAACAATTTAATTTAAATTAAAGAAACCAAACCAACCTTAACAGCATGCAAACACAATTTCATTTCACTACAAAAGCGAAAAACAGGCAAGAAATGCATTGATGTATACAGTACCAAGTGGTTTACTTTAAATACTGCAATTGATTATGAGGCATTTTACTGAGAGGTTGGGAGGAAGAAAAGTCCTTATTCAAATTGTCTGAAGTAGCCTAATATACAGTGCAGCATTCAAAACTTTTGCAATGAGAAAGGGTTTTTGGAAAGTGATTTGTAGTTTTTAAACCAACTTTTCCAATAGAAAGCACAACATCTCGGAATTCAGGTAACAGGGGCTTTGCTCCAATCTGTATCATGCCATCAAAAGTATTGCAAAATAATTTTTTTCCCCAGTGGTAGAGGAATTGTCCCATTTACTGATTAGGAACACCTCATTGTCAACACAAATTATTGTCAGACTTTCTGGAATGCTTTTGAAATCTCCTTTGGAATGGTGATGTGAAGATGATATCTATTTTTTTTTTCAATCAGCAGATTGGAAATCAACCCCTGCCTGCATTTCAATCAACTCGTACCCTCACTGGGCTTTAGGGTCTGCTGCTTCTCCATATCATGACAGAACTCAGAATTTCCCATGGTCTGTGGTACTGCATCACCCTCTTTTCCCTCCATGTCCTTCTTCAGTTATATCCTTCCCCCAAACTCTTCTGTCTGACAGCCATTCATCTTCTCTATTACTTCACAAGTTTTTCATGTGTTACATTTTTTTTTCTGTGGGCCTCAGTATGAAACTACCAAATCAGCAATTTGACTTCCCTATTTCCCTTTTCTTTTCTCAGCATGCTCATTAATTTGCTATTTAGCAAAAGGAAACCCCTTTGCTGTCAGAAGAAAAGGGCACCATCACTGATGCTGGACTCCAAATTATCATAATATCAATTAAGAAACACTCATATCAAGATAGCCCCATACAATCAGTGTCCATCTACACTCAGACATTTTAAAGGGAGGATAAGCCAGTGAGACAGTAACATGGGAGTCTCAATAGTTATCAGCCCTCCAAACAAGCCCCAGAGCCATAAATGAACACATCCTTCTCACAAAGGCATGCAGATAGATCCTCTGTCTTAAGGAGGCTGGTGGAGGGGACCCAAGGATTTCTGTGAGAAGCTTACCTTGGACACAGACTCCTTGATATTTCTAAGAAGATGTGCTTTGCTTTGACCCAGTCATGTCTCCATTATGGCTGTAGAATTTAAAAAATTTACTGTAGCTCCCATGGAATGGTGTATAAAAATGGAATTTCATGCTTTCTTTCTCTTAATTTCATATGGAAGTTGCTTTCACTATTAATTTCAACAGAACCAAGATTTTATCCAAATTGTTTTCTTATTGTATAAAAACCATACATACATATAAACCCTTCACTAGATGGTTTCACTAAGGCTAGAGTCACTTTCTGTTCTGTCTCTGCACTGTCCCCTTTAGCTTTTCTGTTCCTAACCTCCCTCATCCTAGAAATAAAATGTTTTCTTCTGTCAAGAAGCTGAATTGGGCCATATTTCAGCTTACAAATCATGTACTCTACTATTGTTGACTAGCCAAATCCAAATTAAACTCATTTTTCACCTAGCTTAAACAGCTGAGGCAAAAGATGGAGGAATCAGAATTATCTCTCCTAATTTGTCAGCTATCTGCACCTGCATGTAGGCACAGTTAACGCCAAGACTCAGCTTATATCACTCTTTGAGGTGCAGAATAAAAGAAAATGACTACCTAACAAACACAAGCCAACTTTCCTGAGATGCTAGAGGCTGTGGCTGGGAGTTCAGCAGAGTTAGATCCCAGCCATTAGGCACCAGCTCCACTTTTGCTTATATTAAGCCAACCAATGCTTTGGAAAGTAATACACCTCTCTAAGTCATTCATGGCGTCACAATGCCAGTGATTTAACTCCTTTGGGCCTTCTCTAAGATCTCTGCAAAAAGCAAGTGGAAGAAAGTCTATGGCTTCTGCCTTAGGCCTTCTGTGGGTGTTAAATGCATGTAGGCAAATAGCTGACAAACCACATATTCAAACTGGCACATGCATATTCATCTGTTTTACTCAGGTTTGTGTAGGACTGGTTTTAACTTGGTCAAGAAAAAGTGTTCTCCATTCTCCCCTCTGTTTGTCCTGTAACTATTAATTGTAAGAAAGTAGCATCCTAAACTAATTAGTGGATGTGGCCTAAAAAATGTCAAGACAGAGAGGGAATGGACATCCCTGATACAGTTAGGTGTTGAAGGGTCAGGTCCCCATAATGCCTCCTCGTGAACTTTCTCAGACTTTCTAGATTTGATTCTCAAATTTATCTCTTCCCTGATGTATTCCACAAAACTTGCAGTGACTTTTGCTTTGAGTGGCCCTCTTGCTGTGATCCTGGCCATCATTTCTGTGAGGACTGTTCAGCAGAAGTCCTCTCAGATCTGGAGTGTGTACACAGCAATCAAGGTCTGCTGTGTATTTACTGCCTTGTACTGGCACCCAACCAGAACCTGTGGTGCTCACAGCTGCTGCACCTTTTTTGCCTGCAGCACATTCTGAATTAGCATGTACTGAAAATATTCATTTCACAGATGTTCAGCTTCAAATTCCACTGTTTAGAAGACAGACTTTATTAGAAAAAGAGCAGATTTTAGGGAAAGAGTCTTCCCATGGACAAGTGGAACTGAAGTTTGCTCTTTACTTTCTTTTTGAAGTAGTCTTTGCACAGCAAAATGTCAATACTTGGAAAAGCTTATTTAATTCATGTTAATTGTTGTTGTTTGTGGTTTAGGTTATGCTTACACTTGAACTTGTGTACTAGCCCTGAACTAATTAGATCAGCCATAGTAGGATCTGACCAGGGTCACCCCATATATAACAGCCCATATATTAAATGTAGGATTGCTGTGGTGGGATGGATACAGGTACATATATTTTGTATCCTCAGCTTTTTATGCACCTCTGGTATATAAAATCTTAAAATAACTGAATGAAATGGATTTTTGCCATCGATTTCAAGGGAATCAAGATTTCTAGTTTTTGTTTTGCCTTCGGTGCAAGACTACAAAATCTCAAAGCAGTCTGAAGATGTCTTTTTCCTTTCTGTTGTAAAGCATAAATTTCACTTTTACCTTCATCACCAGGACAGACATTACCAGAAGCTATCCTTTGGACAGAAGGAACATGAAAACTGCAAAATTCTAGTTTGATGAATGCTTGTGAGGAATATTTTCAAATGTGTTTTTCCTCAAGGTTGCTGCTTCTCTGTGCAATGGCTGTTCATTTAATTCAGACAGCACCTGTCTCTGAACATTATTTTTTAGAGAGTTCTAGTAATCCACAAACTTAATCTGGAAAAGCAAACAAACTGTTGCTAAAATAGTCTAGTAAAATCCTATTCTTGTTTTGGTTACTCCTAACTAAGGTGCACAAACTGAAGCATTTTCTCCACTAGACATAGTCTCTTCTGTGCCTTGGTGTGGTCTCCTTTCTCCCATTTCTTAGTTTTCCAGATGCTTTTTCTGTCCCTCGTTCAGAATTTCCTTATTGTTCTTATAGTAAATGTTCCTCTAATATCAGCAGCTCATATGAGCAACCATCCCAGGAGCAGAAATTCCATGTTTTTATTGTTTTAGACTATAGGAAGTATCACAAAACCCTTGGCTAACATGATACCCTTCTAGTTAAGGCTCTATCCCATCTCAGATTGCAGCTATAAATGCCATGAGGCATTGTGGATGGATAGGCACATAATGATGAACTTCCTCTCTGCCTGGAGTTAAAAATGGTTTATGTTAATGTCAGTCTTCCACTGGCAGTTTTTGTGCTCTCTATCCAGACACTACATATGGCATAATATTGGCACTATTTCCCAGCTTTTTTTGTGGTGAATATTTGCCAAGAAAAGGGCACTTGAATATTCCAGAAAGGGAAAATGCAGCCAACAAATCCTCTTTTTGCCTTTTAATTATGACTGCTGGTATGGATCTGTTGACCTCTGCTTTGTTCATTCTGCCTATTGTGATGATTACTGGAGTTGGGAGCTGGGTCTCTGTCTCAGCCATTCTGAATTAGCATCTCTTCAAAGGTGGTGGCCTGCCTTCTTGTCTCCTCTGGGACAGCATGGCCAGGACCATCAGCAGAACAGAGGATCTTCTCTCATGAATCTTATTGGTTTCCTTCTATTTTCTCCCTGCTGGGAAAGGAGGGTGAGCAGGTTCTGCTTGGACACCAATCCAAGGCAGAGGGTACACAGCAGACCTTGCAGACCTTGGATCTGAGAGGCCTTTTGCTGATCCATCCTTACTAGAGGAATAGGCAGGAATATGGAAGGATGGCCACTCGGAGCTAAAGTGCCTGCAGATGTCTCATAGCACAATATCAGGGAAAAAGTGCAACTAAAGAGGGGACAGAATGAGGAGCTGTGTGGGTGTGTGGCTGTTGGCTGAGGTCAACCCACCAAAACGGGGGTGTGAATAGCACTGAGGTGCTCTTGTATGACGTGGAGGTAGTAAAAACAACTTTATGTGTTCTCTCATTTGGGTTAGAGGAGAGTTTTTGTTCTTTGGACTATCTTCTCACAGAACTCATAATGGATTCCAAAAACTCATGGGAAAAAGAACAAAGGAAATCCTCTTATTATTCTGGAACAGCAACCCATCAGCTGTGTTTCCACACATAACAAGATTTACTTATTTTGGTACTACTGCACCTGCAATTCTTAAGACAGAAGAGATACATGGGTATGAGTAAAATAATTGTAATATATTATAAACTAAAATATTTTGATTGTGTACTTTTATAAAAGGCTTTAGTGCGCTCAGAAATACCCAAGTTTCTGCTGTTAAACTGCTATGAGCTGGCCAAATAACTATGGGAGACTGAAAAAAAATTAACATATATATATATAAAGATATATACACAAACACACATATACATATACACATACACAAATATATACACATAAATACATATATAATATATATATACACATATACATTTTATATATACATACACACACACTAACAATTTTCCAAATAAAAGTCTCTTCCCTGCAGCTAATTAAAAAAAAAATCGAGATGAAAATATTCCTTAATTAAGCAGAGTTATAAAACAATAAAAGAAATTGTTTTTTATAAAATTTAGCAATTGGATGGCAGTTTGCTTAGAATTAGTGAGATCAGAAAGGAGTTTTCCTCCTGAGTAAAAAGCTGAATATTTAGGTTCTCATTTTAGAAACACAGCCCTCCCATAGCTGCAAGTGCTGAACTGCACTGCACTGTTTACAGCCTGGGACATTTTGAGAGAATTTCAGCATAATGGCTCATTTTGCTCTCACCTGGGATGGTTAAGGAACAGGCTTCCCTTCCTTCTCGCCACACCCCACACAACATGGTGTAATCTGCAACAGAAAGATGTGGTGGGCTGCTGGAAGTGCTAGTGAAATCACTGCAGCTAAAAAGACCTTGCATTCAACTTTTAAACACATCAAATTTCAGTGATGAAATTCTCAAATCTGTAAGAAATGAGTGTCATAAATACACAGACAAGTAGTATTTCCTGAGCTCTTAATGTAATTTTCCTTTCAACACTCCTACAGTCCTGGCATTTGTAATGTTTCTTTTGGTACTGAAGTTGTGGCTAGAAGAATGCAAGATTGTCTGTGCATATTTAAGATACTAATCCCAGATTATTTTTAAAAGTCAGTGCTTAGGTAACATTAAAGAGGAAAGAACTGATGAAGTGGTTTTGGTGTTTCTGGTCATGAACTAATCATGCAGCATTTGCATTTCTTAGGGATGTGATTCTTTTCCAAAGGGCAGGGACAAAGTAATCTAATAATTTAAATATGAGATAATTTTATAGACTTACGCTCTAATTTGCATGTAGCTCAAGTTCAGTATTTGTGTTGGCTGAAATGATGGGCAATGCACTGTATTAGCAAAGGCTTTGGAAGACAAAATTACCTACCAACTTACAGTACCTCTCTTATGTGTTTTTGAGAATTAGAGTGTTTTTAAAAGCCAGACCCCCAATAGACTTGCAGCAGAAGTACAGAAGTACAAGAGTACAAAAACACAACAGCATCTATTTCATTGAATCCAGCCAAGTGCTGACTGCAATTAATTCCATTGTGCTGACAGGCTAATCCCTGGCAGCTTTCAAACTCCACAAATAAAAAGCATTAACTTATCTTCTGAAGCCTCTGAACTTGTCTGAAACCTGTTGCCTTGCCATTACCCAAGCGTGAGCCTTTCTCAATGCTTGCAGCGTCAGGAATGCTGTACTGGATGCACTTCAGTGAAGCTGCAGGCACTGAGATATTCAAAGAGAGTTCCCCAGTGTGGGGGAGAGTGGTAGAGTCAAGGTTCCCTGAAATTATTTCCCCTTAACACTCCATAAAAGCAAAGGAGTCTGTTCCTCAGGACAGTGTAAGGAGCTAACAGCTCCTTCCACAGGGAGGATATAACACTATTTTTCCCTTCCCACCTGCATTACTTTCTGCATAGCCACCTGTTTTGCCTCTCTGGAGGCCCAGGCACAAACATATAAGAATAGTTTTTATTTTCTTTGGCCTCGCTCCACTGTTTCAAGTCCTTTTGCAGGTGTTTTTGCCAGGCTCTCACTCGACTGATGTCTCTCCATCATTGAGCTTCCTGCACGAAATGTGCTCCCGTAGATGCTGTTGGGAGGCACTGGGTGCTTGGATAGCTCTGAATTGTTTTATTCTAGGGGTAGTGGGGATTAAATGTAATTAATCTCCCTCCTCCATCAGTCTTTCCCTTTTACCCACCTAATTGCACTGGTGTTGCATTTGTGTAATTCAGTTACACAGTCCCTGCTATGTATCTTTGTGAGCTGATGTCTGGATGGGGCACTATCAGAAAGGGCTGTTCAGTCAACCAGGAGATGACAGTGGGAAATCATTGTCCCTGGCCAGACAAACAGATGTTGCAACTCTGCCAACCACTGATGCTGACAAAGGTTCAGCAGGGTTACAGCAATTTTTTGCCCTAATCAGGATGCTAACTCTAAGGTTTCCCTAGCAACAGGAGCTGTAAGTCCAAAGTGACATCTAATTTCTACTAATCTTTTATTTCATTTTCAGTAGGTAATTGCAGGTAAATCCTCCAGCAGCTGTTCCAAAGAAGGATGAAGTGGTCAATATATTTCATTCTGCTGCCTACAAATACGAGTCTATTAGGGAGCAGTGTCATCAAATTTTATCTGAAACACTTAATCTGTGTATTAATAAGCATTATCTAAAATAGGTTCTCTTTCTTTTCAAAATTACAGCATTCACTAGCAATGAAATATCAACTTTTTCAATTACATGACTAAATAGAAGGGCAGCTCACATTACTGAGGCTGAGGTATATAATTTTGATAAGAGAATTGAAAATAAGATTCTTATCATGCGTCTCAGTAGCACTGTGGACTTTGTTATTGCTCAAGTGGTTTCATTTCTATTACTAACAGCAGAAATAACAAAAGGAAAAGCACTATATGATTGCCCTTTTTTTTTTTTTTTCCCAGCTGTAGCTAACCAGCACACTCAGTATTTGAAAAATAAAAAAAAAAAAAAAAATTGGGAGGATCACTTAATGTTAGAGGGGAGAGTCATGGAATGTTTGCAAACATCTGGCAGTAATTGCAGGGGTGAGCTGTTATAAAGCAAAGCACAGCACTGCTCATTCCACATTAGATCAGCTCCCTGCCATGTCATTGCTTTGCAAGGGGAGCACTTATAATACCTGCACTGGCTCCAGTGAGCTTCTGGGGAAGTCTCAGGTAGAGGGTGAGAGACTGTGTCTTGCTCTCTGGGTGAAAAGGGGGGTAAAGTTTTTTTCCCTGTGCTTTTCCTGTCTCCTTAGAAAAGGAACTCATGTTTCTTTCCAGGATTAACAAAGCTTGGTTTTGTCTGAGGTGTTTGGTAAGGTAGAGGAAGCTTTAATGAGGAAACGACTTAAAAGACACATGAAGATCTGGTGTGAGAAGTTGTTACTTTTCAGAGTATTGGATAAGTATTCCCTCCTTTTTTTTTTTTTTTTTTTTAATGAGAGATGGATTTGGTTTTGAAAGGGCAAGTGAATCTTGATAGATTTGATATTTATCTTATATTCTCATATTGTAGATTTTTCGAAGGAGTAGAAGCCTTGTTGCAGTGATTTGAAAACTGAATATAAAGACTCAGAGAGAGACAGAAGCAGGGTATATCTTGGTATTTACATTGCCACTAAGTAAAATGAGGAGTTTGTCCAAAATTGATCTCTGCTAATTTAGTTAGCAAAAGACAAAAGAACAATTTCTCTCTGTTAGTCACTGGTTTGCCATTACAAATGAGTTTTGAACTTCCTGAATGCTATTCAAAGGGATGGAGAAGGAGCAGGAAAAAGAGAAGAAAAGGCAGGGAGTAAAGGACACAGAGCTTGTATTTCTGATCATCATGGTCTTCCAGGAATAGAAGTAGCACATTTCAAGCTGCTTGCCCTTTGCTTTCAGCAGTGGGAGTCCCCTCCGGCATTTATGTCTCAAACACTCCCTTTGGCTGCTCAGCCTGAGACTTAATAAGCAAGGACACAAGCTACTAACAAAAGAAGAAATGTTCCATTTATTATTCACTCTTAGAGCAATACTTAGAGCACTTTCTTTGTTTATTTAACACAGGTAAATGTAGTGCAGGCAAAGCCAAAACAGCAGATACATCAATCTCAACTGCATAATAATTTCCCATTTCCATTGGACTCTCAGGCATATGCCTGAGTCCTTAGCATAACCAGTGAGTAGCTGCCTGGAGTCTGCCCTGTTAGGGGTTCAGACAGTCTGTTTGGTTTGTTTGGAGCTGTGCAGACTTCCTCTACCTTTCTTTCTCTAATTTCTCTCTCCTTTTTTTTATTTTTTTTTCCCCCTACATGTTTGGATTCCCTTTACATGTTTGATTCCTGGTCAACTTAAGTGTCTAGAAAAAGCATGCAAACTCAAACCTTGATGGTTTTCCATCAAAGAGCATAGAACACACAAACATCATGCTGGAAAGGACACAAAAAGTCATCTGGTCCTTCCCTCTAGCCAAGGCAGGATCAACTGCCATTTCTGACAGATCTTTATCTGACTTGTTCCTGAAGATCTCCCAGGATATCTACTCAGAAAACTTTCTTGTCAATACATCCTTTATCCCTATAGTTTCCAGATTTTTTCTTGTATTATATATGAATTTTCTGATTGAAGTGAAATCCAATATTTCCTAATATTTCCATCACAGCCAGACCCTGTTTAATATACCCCTCAGTACTCTCTTCAGCTGTCTCTTCTGGAGACTAAGAATTATTCAGGTTAGTTTTTCCCATTTTCTAGACCTCTGATTATTCTTGTTGCTCTCCTCTGGACTGTCTCCACTTGGCCTATCTCCTTATTGAAGTTCAGTGCCCAGATCTCATAGTATTCTGAATAGAACGGAAAAAAAGTCTCCATCAAGTTTTTTTTGTTTGGCTTTCTTGTTTGTTTGTTTGTTTGTGGGTTTCGGGGTTTTTTTGGTGTTTTTTTTTTTTTTTTTTTTCAATTGTCATGAAGAAGCTTTCTCCCAGTTGCTCAAAATCATTTTTAGTTAGAGGATGCTCCAGCTGTAGTCCAGGGGGAAGCAGCCTGCAGGGTCAGCCACTCATAGATCTTGGTCTGTGGGGCCCTCTGCAGAATCTGACAGACCCTGCAGGAGTCAGGTAGGCTGGATAATGGTGCCTAAGAGAGCCAGTGAAATTTCCTGCCTGATGTGTATTCCAGCACTGATGCCAGGCTGTACTAGATTTACTCATTGCTTAATTGTGTCAGCTAGACAACAGTCACAGTAAGAGCAGAGCAAATGCTTGTGATAGGCACACTGAGGAGGCAGAGCAGACAGGAAGTCAAGCATATTCCTTGTTTCTGAGCACTCCCAGGGACAGAATTTTGTGCAGGGGAGCCTTTTTCCTCAGGGCAACTGGTCCGGCTTAAACCCATGTGAAATTCAGGGATAAAATAACCGGTCTGTCAAGAAATTTAGCTAGTGGAAGCAGAGGCAAGCAGGTACCAAAGGACCTTTGTACTCTCTAAGGTCATCTGTAGAGTCAGACTTTTCTCACAAAATTGTTTGTACATCCATGTCTCATTTGGGCGGAAAAGGGAAACATTCCAGTCTGAAAGAACAAAGGCTTTATTTGATTTGCTGGTTACTGTCTTGAAAGGCTCTTGTCAGCCTGACTTTTGCCTAGGGGGAGAGAATTGCCATGGTTTGAGGCTTCCAGGCAGATGGCTGGAAGCAAGCACCAGGCTCAGCGCTCCCCGTCAGCCCAGCTGTAGCTCCCAGATTGGAAGGATCTCACGCTCTTTGCCTCTAGGTAGAAAACGTGAATGATAAGAGCCTGACAGAAATGTCAGTTTCCAGCTGCGTGACAATTCCTCTCCAACACAAATTTAAAATAAGAGTCAGGTAAAATTGAAAATTCTCAAAGCATTATTATCTGATAGACAGTTATTAAAACAGCATTTTCCACAGGAAAAAAAATGACATCTTTTCCTCTCTGACAGGAAACTGCCAACCATTTCCACTCACTGGTGCCTCAAAACCTTTCAGTTCTTTTCCAGATGCTCTTTTCTCATCCATGAGCAGTTGCCTCTGATTTCCTCTTGCAACCCCTCTCACATCCTCTCATATGAGCCTCACCCTGCTCGCTTCACCTGCCCAATATTTTTTCTACTCCACTCTAGTCAGTGCTTTTCTGCTTTTCCAACAAGAATAAAAAAAGGAAGAAAGCAGGAGAACTTGCCAATCAGAGATATCTTGCTACTAGTGCTTGGCAATTATAGCACTGCCAGCTCAGTGATGCCAGCTTTCATTTTTCTTTTTTATTTCTTTCACTCTCTTCAGAGTTAAAAATTTGTTAGGTCACTTCTACTCCCATAATTATACAGTACATTTGTCTGTCATGACATTTCAGCTTTAGCAGGAATCTCTAAATCTGCATGTAGCTGAACTAAGGGAAAGCAGGGAGGGAAGGCAAGGAGAAGAAGGAACTGTAAAAAAGCTACACCCTCCTGGGTGCTCACATCTACACCCTCCTGGGTATTCCATCTTGCTTGGCTGTACTTTATTGTTGAAACCAGGACACCATAGGCAACCTATTGTCTGCTGACTTTGTGTCATGGTTTACATCCTTTGACACTTACTCACTGGCACTTAGGGAGATGCTGGACCCCAGTTCTGTCCAACCAGCTCACCAGGAACTCAGCTAACATCCCAAAATATTGCAGGATTCATCACTTGTGCTTGTGCATCTGCCATCTGTTTTTTGCAGGTTTTGCAGGTTCTGGGGTGGAACCCTTCTTTAGTGGGGTGAGAAATAAAACCCCAGCCAACCTATGGTTGCAGACAGAGCAAGGTGCAGATTCCCTCTAAATTTAACCCAGCTTCTCTGGGCCCCCTGCTGACATCTTCAGTAGGAATTTTTAATGTGTGCACTGCAGACTTCACCTTCTGCATTTCTACATCTGTGTGTGTATTTGTGTGAGGTCAAGTAATGTGACATTCAGCTGTGGAGGCAAGTGCTGCACACAAATAGCGTGTCGGCTGGCTCTTGCTCGGGGGTCAGAGGAGTGAGCAAAGCCAGCACACAAGCATCATTTCCTTCCCCTATACATCCAGTTTCCCACAAAGAATCGACTGCAGAAGTCACAGCTTTGTGCCAGCTAGCAATACCCTGTTACGACTAATTGCAAAAGCCATTAATAAAAGAGGGGAGGGGGGAAGCAAGACACAAAAGGGAATAAATACTGTACATAGCCAGAAGGCCTTTCCCTCCTACACATATGATTCACTGTTGTTTCTTGCCTCACATGGGAAAATGTTGTCCTGCTGAATATGTACCTTAAAGGCAACTCTGCCTCAGAGACATCACATATGCATATTGATAACATGCACTTTGTAGTGCCTAGAGATGTTTTTAACGAGGCTTGCTGAAATGTACCAACAACTTTCTCTCTTCTCCTTCTGTGTGCCACAGATGATTTTTAAATGTGTTTCCTGGTGGTCTCTATTCCCTGTGAGAAAGCAAAAGGATAGCAGAGACAATAATTCATGACGGCAGGAGAGGGGAGACCTGGCTTTCCATCCTCCCCAGCTGTGCAGGCTTGCATGAGCCCGGGGACCCCATTTCCCTTGAAACCTCCCTATAAGCCCTTGGGGTTTTTCACACAAGACTAGAGAGACACAAGAAGGACCACTTAACCAGGCTTTAGGGAGCTGGCCAGGTGAGAGGCCAGCAGCAGAGTGGGTGCAGAACCACTCGTGCAGGTCACCCCATGGGGCTCACACCCCATAAAACTCCACCTACCCCTGCACCTCTAATTGACATCACTACATGGCTGCCAGAGGACAGGTGACGTTTTCTTGCAATTTCAAAGTGTTGGGAAGAGCCTTGTGCACTGAGTCCTTCAAAGCCTCAGCTTCTAGTCTCCTCTTGTGTAGCCATTTTTTATCTATCACTGTTTAATTAATGCAATTTATTTTCAACATCCACCTTAGGGTGTCATGAGCAATTAAAATGGAGATTTAGAGCCACTGAAAGGATGATTGCAGAAACACTGATATCCCACACACCCTATTCTCTCCTATGTGGGATGGCAGGTACTCTTGTACCCAGAAGATCCTTTTCTCATCCCTTTCTACCACCAGAAATTGAAACTCTGCTGCATTCATGTTCTGCAAAAGGTTACACAGATGCCATGCCTGCTCCAGAGTTTGTGTCTGGAGGGCTAACCCCCAGTGCCCACCAGCACCCACTGTGGACACTTGCTGTCCAAAGCTACTGAGAAAGATGTTCTTGGGAAGATGTGCAAGCAGCAGGTCACATCTGGAAATGTGGGGAGTATGACTTTTCTTGCCCAGGACTGCATTTGAAGGAGGGCACATGCATGGCATGATCCACACCCCCTACCGAGCAGCAGAGAGGTGGCTGTGGGTCATCACAGCAGTGCACCACATGCTTCATCCATCCCCTCACAGATCTAAAGCAGACCATGCAGCTATACTGCACTTGGGAGCATTATGCAAAGATATAACAGCAAGATTTACATAACTTTATTCAGGCATCGGGATCAGCTGTTTGTGGTGGAATAAATTCACAACAGTGCTGCCCTTAGTCTGTCTCATCACCTGATGTGGCTCGTTTAAAATTTGCTGCTGTGTCCCTCTGCTGGGGCAGCCAGGGAAGAGATGGAGGAGAGGTGGAGGAGTTGCACTTGGCCTCATCTCTCCCTCAAGGGAAGCAGTTACACTGGGAAGTGCTAATGGGATGATGTGAAGCCTCCATACTCCCTTTTTTACCCACAGAAAACTTGTGCCACACACTTTCTTAAAATCTTGGTCTCTCCTTGCTTTTTACTGTTGAACCAATGAAAGGGGGGGTGCTTTAAATACAACAGCTGTTGTAGGGGCTGGCAGGTTATGATACAATTCCTGGTTGGTGCTGGAAATCAGAGAACTTGCCTAGAGTGATAGTTCCAGAATTTAAATATAAGAAACNAAAAAAAAAAAAGAAATTAAATTGCTATTCATTGGGGGCATAATCAGATTTATGTGTCCATCAGAGCAGGATATTTTTCTCTTATATGAGAAATCTTATTGAGTCAATTTAAAAATCTAGAAATTTTCAAATATAGTTAAAATTATTCCTGAAAGCCAGTGTGCTTGTTTGCTTGCTTGCTTCCTTCCTTCCTTCCTTCCTTCTTTCTCTCTACTGAAATAAATCTTTGGATTTCCATTTTTATTGACATGTCACTGCAGATGACATAGTTTTCAAGTCCATAGACTTCATTACTAAAAGAAATGAATTTTTTAGGTAACCTCAGATAAATTATCATTGTCAGCATCATGAATGAACTCAGATTCATTATAATATGATTTTCACAGCAAAATGTCTTTGGGGGAAAGCAGATCCTTGCTTGAAAAGAGCATACACAAGTGGGACACACACAGAGAGGCATGCTCTAGGCTTCAATGGTTGTGAAAGCACACAGTCTGCTTCTAGGAAAAATAAAAATAAATCCACAAAATTTGGTGAAGTTTGTCAGGCATCATACCACCACACAGGTTTGATCACAGGAGACATCATCTCTCTGGGACAGGACTCTGAATGACTGTCATGTTTTCTAGAGGGAAACTTGCTCTGGGTGTTGACACAAACAAAGATCTCCCTGGGAACCTGACAGTGGTGAGAATGAGTGAAGAAGTGGAGACAATGCAGTGCTTCAGCTCAACCACGATGTATCCAAGCATCCTCACTGTGTACTCCCCACCTTGGTACACTTCCAAATGCCATTTGGCCCTAATTTTCTCTGCTTTCTTCTGCTTAAGTTGAGCATTACAAAAGATGGTTTTCTCCATGCTTTTGTTTAAGAGGTAGGAACTTGCTTTTAATTTTGGATAAAGTCCTTTCGTAGACTTTATTTTGTCTACACATATTCTGCAAAATGTACTCCAGCTCTCACATATTCATTTGAGTGTTATCCAGTATCAGCTCGTTTATATCCCTGCAGATATATGGAGAGTTTCCCAGCCTTGAAAGCAAAAATCAAGAGACTAGAATTGGCAGCTATTGGCATTCATTTGGGTGGGAGTTTTTCCTGTTCCTTGCACAGGTCTATATTTTTTTTATCCTTTTAGAATGTATTCTTTTATTTTGGGGACTGCTGGAGGGGAAGCTGAGGAAGAAAAACAGAAGCCTTAAGGTAATGACTCAAGTAAGAGTGTTCACACCTTCATTTTCTATGTGTGTTGAAACAAGAAGGGAAGAATGAAGGCAGGCAAATGCAGTTAAGAGGCAAATGCAGTTAAGGAAACCAATAAACGCTCGTTGAGAGCCCCTGGCAGCAGAGACAAGAGCAGGGTGATGAGCTCCCTGCTGAGATACACAGGCCCTTCCTTTCATTGCTGGGGTCACCCGTGGCTGTCACACAGATCCAGTGACAGGGAAGGAGAAGGGTGAAGGGTGAAGGGCTGTGCTTTGTGCATAGAGGATGGCCCCCACGGGCAGCAGCTGTAGGGGCAGGGTGAGGGGGAAGGCAACCAAGAGGAGGACGCAAGGATGAAGAAGCTGTTCCATTGAGAAGGATGGGCAGGGTGTAATGAAACAGAAGAAAGACGTATTGTAAGCCAAGGTCTGTTGGTAAGTGACAGGTGAGTGTAAGATAGCCATGAATGAATTCAGGCTGGAATTTAGGAGAAGTTTTCTGGTTTTGAGACCTGTAAGCTCTGGACCAACCTTCCAATTAGAGCAGCTATAGAAAAACTGGTTTTCATAACTTTAGGAAAGTTAAGACTTTAGGAAAGGTTGATGTGTTGGGTGGAAAGCATTGCATTCTGTCGTTATGAGAGACAGTAGAGAACTGGGCTCTGTAGCCTACAAGATCCTTTGCTGGTCTGTGCTCCTAATTAAATGAAGTAGGGTTTTTTGGCTGTGTATTAAGCTGGGAGGATGTGAACAAACATCTCACAGGCACAAAAGCCTTTCTGTTCCTCCTAGAGCTTCCCTACCAGCAGTCTTCCTGACAGCACAAACCTTGCTGTAAACAGTAAAATAAATGCAAGCTTTGAAGAACAAAAAACTCAGTCAGGGAATTATGTTAAACAGTGAGGCCCTCAACTGCTTCTGTGCAGGTTAATAAGAAGGGCCATATTCTGACATCCTCACTCCTTGTCTACCAGAAAAAGCGTTTCTTCTGACACAGAAAACTGTAACTTGGTGACAGAAGCTGACTTAATTACAAAATTCCTGTCAAGTCATCAAACAGAAAGTACAAAAGGAACATTTAAGGGTCATTGAACTGTGTTCCCAATGGCTGGGCAGAAGTGGTGTAAGTCTAGACAGCATCACCTTACACTTCTTGTTTCTAAGGCAAGCAGGGTTAAAATATTATTCACATTTTGGATAGATTTATCATGGCTTTTTAGCACAATTCCAGTGGGATTTGATTAATTTGAAATCCAGAGTGAGCTTGCAGGTTGATTTGTATTTTCTAAAGACCACTTCACCTTTTTGTACAAAATATCATCGATCTCAGTGTAAATATTCAGAGTTATTGGACCTGCCTGATTACTATATTATTAAAATGAAGGACAGGTTTTAGGAAAATTAACTGCATCAGAATAAACAGCAGCAGAAGCTCCCTGATCGACAGAAAGTGTGTTTAGACTTTTCTTCTTCTTTTTTTTTTTTTTTTAATGTTAAGGTGGATGGGCATTCTGAAGCAAATGCAAAAGGCAAAGAGCCAGAGGGAAAGTAGAAACACAAATACACTGCAGTCAGAAATACCAGGGTGTGCATGAATGGCTTGTGGGCACAACTGTGACCTGCACCCCAGGACAACAGGCCATCCCAGGAATAGCCTTTGCTTGGAGCATGCCCTGCCGTTGGTGAGGAATTGCACGTACTGTCATGTGGTGCCAGGTTTTATTTTAATGGAGAAGCCAGGAGCATGGTAGGGAAATAANTTTTTTTTTTTTTTAATGTTAAGGTGGATGGGCATTCTGAAGCAAATGCAAAAGGCAAAGAGCCAGAGGGAAAGTAGAAACACAAATACACTGCAGTCAGAAATACCAGGGTGTGCATGAATGGCTTGTGGGCACAACTGTGACCTGCACCCCAGGACAACAGGTCATCCCAGGAATAGCCTTTGCTTGGAGCATGCCCTGCCGTTGGTGAGGAATTGCACGTACTGTCATGTGGTGCCAGGTTTTATTTTAATGGAGAAGCCAGGAGCATGGTAGGGAAATAATTTTTTTTTCCTCACACACATGAGGTTGGGTCAGCTTTGAAACTGGAAATATGGTCAGAGTACATTGGGGAAAGATAGAGTCTGCCCCTTGCTCATTTTTTTTTATGACAGTGCCAAGTTGCTGCAGTAAAAGTCATTATTGCTAATTGCAACTCTTTGCTTGAGCTCTCAGGGATTTCTCTGTGCTTTACACATTCAGTGAGCTGAGGGGCAATATCAAGTAAGCAAAACTGATGCGGCTGCTCTGATAAAAAAGATGTGAAAGGATGAGCTGTATGAGTTCCAGAGTATTCCAGCTATGATTTTGTGGGTTGAAAAATGCCAAGAGAGTGGAAGCATCTTCAGTGAGCAGAGGAGGAGAATCCTCCTGGGAATGGAGCTGTGGGATGCTGTATTGGAAGGAGAATGGCTCCAAGGTGCTTGTGCTGGTGGTGTTGAGAAGTAACAAGGGGAAAATACCAAAGGAGAACAAGGTTTCAGAAGCAGAGGCAGAAGAAGCCATGGGAAGACAATCTTCAAAAGAGATCTATAATAGAATATTTGCAGAATAATGACAACACATTAGTCATCCTCATGTTAATGTAGCTTCTCGTTCACGTGACTATCTGGCAGCCTCACTCCCAAGGCCAGAGACTTGGGGATTGAAGCCCCCTCACAGCAGGAGGCTCCAGTGAGTAAACAGGACTCACTTGACTCCTCACACACCCCACTCACACAGTCAGACCAGGTTTCCTCACTGGTTCAACCCCAGGTTTCCCATGGCAAATTCTCAGATGTCTCATTCCGTACAGCCACTTATTCACAGTGCAGTAACACAGAAACAGCCTGTGCTGGTGCCTCTGAAGAGGATCTTCAGCCAAGGAACCCCTGGGCTTTTATGCCCTCACAATCTCTAGAAATCTCCTCTTCCTCCCAAGTCTTTGCCTCCTGCTCCCCTCTCTGTGTCCATCCACCTTGCTGGCTCACTGGTTTAATCTCCTTTGTTACCCAAAAGGCCACAATTCCCGGCTCTCCTGTGTTCCCCTGTCCATTCACCCAGCTGGTGTCACCCACCATCAAGCCCTCTGTTATCCCACAGGCTGGCAGTTCATGGCCTCTCTTCTCAGGCTCCTACCTGGAGCTCTGCATTTCAGTCTGCATCTCAGTCTGCAGCTTGTGAGCCCTGCTGGTTGAACCCCATGTGTTCCTCAATATTCTTACTCAAAATGCAGTTGCACTGCGGAGGAAGGTGCAGAACCTGCAGTGGAGCTAGCACAAAAATATTCTGTCAACTAATTAGATGCTATCTATTAAATGCAGTGCCTTTAACCACAAATCTGTTTTCACTTCACATATACCTTGGTGTGAAAGCCATGTCTCATCAGCAAATGATGATATTTAACCTCTCTTTTAGTTTTGTTCACTAGTTCATCTTCTTTGGCAAATGAGGCACTGCTTGGTGCTAAGGACAAGAAGCTTCAAGCCTCTTTTTCTAGCCATGCTACAGCAGACATAGTTAAGACTTTCTTCTCACATATCTCTTCTCAGGGAAAATAAAAAGAGAAGAACAAATATATCAATGCAACCCCTGCCTCCCCCTGTAACACCTTTGTGTAAAACAGAGAAAGCAACTGGTGTTGCCATAAGAGGGCACACTGCAGCTGTAGATTTCACACAGTCCAGCAAACCTCTCACAGGAATGAGAAGTGGCAGTTACTTCTCCTCTGAGACCGTACAATATTTGAACTGAGGAAAGTGCAGGAGGCTTTCTATTAAGTTTCCCAAGTGTCTGTTTGGCTGCTGGCTTCTCCCTCCTCACCTTACCTTTCACCCTTGCAACCTGTCTTGGGTTGCTTTTAAGGGAAATTTTCAAAGCTTGCAGAACTGTTGCACTTAAAGTTAGTATTCTTCACCAGTTTTGATGAATTTGTAATATTTCTTGCTAAGTGTATTACATCCAGGGAGAACACAACACTGCTCTGGAGAGTGTACTGCAGTAATTGAGCAGGAGAGAGCAGGTACATACAAAGGCATCCTGTCTTGGGATGAAGAGATGCAGATCATTGACTATATGAGAACCTGAAACCCTGCCAGCAGCAATTTTTGCAATGAGCCCCAGTCCTTACATAACTAAAACAATTGTGACACTACCAGTATCAGGAGGGCAGACAAAAATGATAAAAGTGATCAATGAGCTGAAAGGGTCAACATGTACATCAAGAACAGCAGGTGTTCTTTGGTTAAAATCGTATTGAAAGGAACGCCACAAGATTTGAAGGCCACAAACTAACTGGACAGAGAGAAAATGTGTAGGTTAATAGAAGAGGGTTTAGGAAAATTGAAATAAGCAGAGGCTATGAAAAATCTACTCGTTTCAGAACAAGAACAATAAAGTCTTTTTGTAAGTAGGGTGGAAAAGTATTAATACATAAATAGTGGGAAAAAATTTTCTCTCTGACAGAGAGAAACCTTGGACATACTCAACATCTTTTCCCTCACTAAGTGACTTGGATAAAAGTACAGGACAGAGATTAAGGATAAATTACCTTTGCATTCCAGTGGCACTTGGCATCAAGATAAAAGACCACCTGGTTTGATGTGATCCTTGTTATCCTGCTGCCTCTGCACTGTTTCAGTTACCTGCCCTCCCCAAGGCTGTTTGTTTTATCACCTTTGTAGCCAACAGCCCACTAGAGGCTTCTGTGACAGAGATCATACTTTGTTATACTTCCACACTTTCTAGCAGAGTGAAGCCTTGACCTCTGGGTTATCATGCTATGGTAACGCCTAATGACAATAATCTGATCTACTGGTACAGAATTGCAAGTAATAAAAAGTGATGAACACCTAGGTCAAAGAGCAAAACTCACAGCCTTCCTAAATGCATTGATTAGGCTGTTAGGCCACATCTCTGCTGGAAATGTCACAGCTCCTATATATTTTTGTCAGCCTGATTGCTGTCAAGAAGATGAAATTGCTTACTTTCAAGTATTATGGCACCACTTTTCTATACCACGATCCCCTAAAAACACTTGGATAATGTTTGCTGCTTGCAGAGATTGCCTGCTGTTAGCACATGTTGGTTTTCTATCCAGCTAAGCATTGAAAGGGTCAGACATCCTCTCAAAAATTAGTCTAAGGCTTATGGGGTGTCACCGGCATGTTGTCCCTTTACTACCTCCTGAACAAAGCCCCTTGGACTGATCACATGAATGGTCTTCAAATGCATCACTGCAAACTCTATCAGCTTGGTATAAATAATTGTCATAGACTGCTTAACCAAGGTTGCTTTCCACTGAGGAGCACTCATTTGCCCCTTCCCAAGTTTTGTGGGAGATAGCTAATCCAGAACAAAGTGTCTGGTAGACTGTGCCTATGCTTGTGAGAAAAGCAGTCATGTAAACAGGAATGTTGACAATTTCTTCTCAACATCTTCTCAAGATCCCATAGCCTTTGTCTGTGTCAATGACAGAGAAAAGAACTTGGAGAACTTTGGCTCCAGAGCCCTGATGTCAAGATTAAAGATGTTTGCATCTTCCAAAAAGAATGGCTGCTTTATGGAGCAGTGGAGTCCAATGGAGTAACCTCAACTCCAGTAATGAGGACTTAAACCTCATCATCTTGTAATTTGAAAAAGTTATTTTTGCTGTCACTGAACAGAATCCTGACTTAACCTCCCAACACAACAGCCTTGTTTCCATACATTAATTTCACCGAGTAAGAACAGCAGAAAAAGGAGATCTCATTTCTTAACAGAGATTAGAGCAATTCATTGCTGCATCTGGAACTTGGAGTTCATCTTCAAGTTGGCCTTACTAATTAGCAACCTAAACTCCTGCTTGCCTTATGAGATTGGCTTACAACTGGAATTTGACAGAAGCTATAAAGAAATGTTCTGATAGACTACACAGGATGATAAATTGAAGAAAAAGCCCTAAAATACAGTGCAATTCCTCATGTGAAACTATTAATGTGAGGTATTATTCACTGTAAATGTCTTTTGAAGTGTCTACTTTCATGCCCTTTATTTCACCATCTATTTTTGTACAAATTTTATTCTTAGCACAAACAATTTTCCCATAGTCCCTTTGAATTTATGTTAGCAGTGTCACACTGCACAGAAACACACCACCACCACTGCTGCAGCATCTCTGGCAATTTTTGTTAGCTATTGTCTGAGACAGCTTCCAAGCCACCTCCTACTATGCAGGTCACCACTTCTGTTTCCAAGAGATGTAGCCCCATCCAGAGATTTTTTGACCTCTCCTGCACTGCTGTGAGAGGCATCACCAACCTAATCCCCTGACAGCATTTAATCCTTGAGTCATTCCTAATGGAGATACTTTGCATGCTTCATGTGCTACAGAAGCAAAGCATCATTAAAAACAAATGACTAATGCAAGTGTGTAACATCATTGCTACTTGTAAAGTATTTCATCAGCCTGGTCGTATTCCTTAAACCCTGGAGTCTCAGATCGTGATGTTTGCTGCTCTCACAGTTGTGTCAGATGATCACATGAGATTTAAAAAAACAAACAAAAAAAACCAAACAAAATGTTTCAACGTGTTTTTAATTTAAAACTCGTCTGATTTTAAAAAAAGAATGTTTTGATTCTGAATCTTACAGCACAACTGGCAGTGTTTTGGATTTCACACAACAGTTATTGTAAAGCTTTCCTAATGTTATTTCAAATCTAGTTGTCTTGTTCTCACCAAATAGAGAGCACAAACCAAGACAAAACTAACCCCACTTCTATTTAACAGTAGCTGTGTGTCCCCAAGTACTCATTAACATTCTCTCTCAACACCAAACTCAGATCTGTGGGTCTAGAGCAGCTCAGTGATACAGGTAACCCCCTGCAGCCTTGTCATGAAGGAGAGCTGGCACTAGTGAGCAAGTGGAAGTGAATTCTGTTTTATCAATTAAAAACTCACCCTTGTGACTGAGCAGGTTTTTACAGCCCTGCTACCACCATTAACGAGGGATGAAAGAGGCACAGACACAATGTAAATGTATATATGAGGAGGATTTTACTCCTGGCACTGCTCTTCCTTTAGGTTCCTATCTGGGTCTGTAGAAGAAAGAAAACTAGGTGACCTACAGAAATCAACATGGGTTATACAGCTGCCTCTTAAACATCAACCTCACTAGAAAAATTTGGTCTGTAAAAAAAAAAAAGTTATGTAAAATATTGCTCTGGTTATTTTTGTCAATGTCTTTTCACCACCAGAGGTGCTTCGAGCAGACTAAAGATCCACATATAGAACAAACAAACAAACAAACAAACAAAAAAAGGCAAGAGAAAAAGAAATATCTCTATTGATTCTGTTGGCATTCTGAATGAAAGGATCTGGTAAGACCTACATTCATGACTGGAAACAAAACTGGCTGATCTTCAGGACTTCCTGAGCTGGATTGTGTTCAAGAAAGTACAAAGCAGGAGAGAAAAACCCATCATGTTTTGGCAAAAGCAAGATGTATTATATTTGCTCAGTGCAGGTGTAATGATTTGTTACTTACAGAGAGCATTCATAGCTGCATGTTAAATCAAACCACAAGGAAAACACTGTCTGTGTAACAACCATGAGAGCAGACAAGGTTTCCTCTTTCCAGATTTATCTGCAGCATAAACACTTTATGTTGGCTGGAGAAATGTTAACATTCGTAAGAGTGAAAATACCAATGTTCAGAAGAGAAAAATGTGAGCCAAGGTGTCTGTGTTATCTTTCCTGTTAAAGTTTACTATTAAATCTGTGGGGTAACACTTAAAGAGCACTCAAAGATTTATTAACCATTTGTTTTATATGTATATAAATTATTTACATGTACACACACACGTGTATATTACATAATATACATATGTATGTATATAATATAATACACATATATACAATATATATGTATTAGATTATAG